>JAODAL010001063.1:0-187500 GCA_025379985.1 Phyllomedusa bahiana | reverse complement strand
ATTCTGAATATCTCTAGAGAGATAAACAATGTAATAATCTGTAGAATATAGTATTATGGATCTGTAAGGAGGTGGACAGTGCAATGTTCTGCCAATCACTCAGGGGTGTAATAATCTGCAGAATTCTGTCTGTGACACATTTGCTAGGCAGTACTTTTAATTCCTTTCAGGAAATCAGATCTCTTGCCTCCTGGGAAGAAGTTTTGAAGTTTTTTTGGGAACTTGTGGTGTTTGCTCATTACTGGGCAGGAATTCTGCCTCCTGCTGGTCTCCTGCTGAGGGAAGGAGGGCTAATGCATGTGTCCAGGGAGATGACAACACATGTGTCTCTTTGAGCTTCAACCACTTATCACCAGCTCAGAGGTATACTGGGATTTTGATAATTTCTTGGGATCACTGGTTGCCACAAACAGCTAACATATGAAAGTGGTCACTGTAAGCTGCCCCCCGCCCCTTCTCCATCCTGTTATGTGATAAAAGGTACATACTGTATATAACTTGCAGATTTCCTGATTTGCTATTCAAAAACATTGGTTAGACAACATCTATCGGAGCTTTAAAGATGGACATATTTGTTACATATATAGTTAAAAAGTTGGCTGGGAAAAAAAAGTCTATCCAGTTCAGCCTATTGTCCTACAGTGTTGATCCAGAAAAAGGAGGAAAAAAAACAATTAGGTAGAAGCCAATTTTCACTGAACTTTAAAACAAACAGATTTAACTAAGAAATGACTGAATAGAATCAGGTTTACAGAAGAGGATGAACGTAGAATAGATGCTTTCTGAAACTTTTATGGGGGTGTACTTTTATAAGAAATTCTTACCGTTAAGCTAAGTTCACATGGCTAATTGCAGGGCGTACAGTACATCCCGCAATTACGCCGGGTGTTCGGGAGCTCGCGTGTACTCCCACGGCGTGGGGGGGCCGGCAGCCCGCCGGCCCCATAGACAGTCATTACTCACGGTGTGTAAGAGCCGTGAATAAATGACATGTCAATTATCTCGCCGCACCTACACTACGATCATATTGATACGCGGGGAGAGGAGGCGCAATCCATAGTTCTCTATGAAAACTGTGGATTACCGTAATGTTTGGGGCACATTTCATTCGTATTAGAGCGCCATACACTCTCAATACGTGGCGAAATGTGCCCCAAAATAAGCTGTGTCAACATAGCCTTATGGTCTGTATTACTTAGAACTGATGGGTGCTATAGAATGTTGAGAAGGGAGAGGTCATTTTTATAATCTTCAAAGATAACTTATGACTTGACCATATCCAGACAGTTCGTATATCAGATGATGTAATATGAGGACCCGGAAGGTGTATACATGAGTGGCTGCCATCCTCCAGGAGCGGAGGCAGGGCTGTCTTAACAGCATTAAGGGGCCCTGGGCAGAGCAGTGTACTGGGCAATGCACAAGCATATGACAGAACACAAGGCCACGTCTCCAATCAAACCTAAATACATGACATCACACTACCACACCCAAACACATGATTTAACACCAGGCACCTTCAATTGGAACAAAAAACAAATGAAATAAAATGCACCTCTCACAGCCAAAGGGTATGTTCACACAGCGGATTTCCACATACGCTTTTTGATACATGTTTGGATCTGTCTGTCGGACCCAAACCCGTATCTAATAAATAGCAGTGTGATTTACATTGCTTTTTATTAGAAACACGCATCGGCATTCACGCGAGTGATCACCGATGCCTGTCTCACTCCGTCTTTCGGACCCGTCCCAAGAATTGTCATCAGTGTCGGACTGGGGGGTCTGGGGCCCACAGGGGAGTTGATCTTGGGGGGGCCCACCCTACTGTACATGAAAATATTACTGGCCTCTCGGACATAAATGCGCCCATTTTACCACATAATACAGTGTGCGAAACAGAACTGTATGGTGTAGTACAATGTAGTCACACATTTGTCAGTCTAACATATCATAGACACAGGGCTAAGTAGCTCCATCCATATCTCCCTCCACCCACATACACTATCCCCTCCACCCACATACAATATCCCCCTCCACCCACATACAATATCCCTTCCACCCACATACAATATCCCCTCCACCCACATACAATATCCCCCTCCACCCACATACAATATCCCCCTCCACCCACATACAATATCCCCCTCCACCCACATACAATATCCCCCTCAACCCACATACAATTTCCCCCTCCACCCACATACAATTTCCCCCTCCACCCACATACAATATCCCCCTCCACCCACATACAATATCCCCCTCCACCCACATACAATATCCCCCTCCACCCACATACAATATCCCCTCTACCCACATACAATATCTCCCTCCACCCACATACAATATCCCCTCCACCCACATACAATATCCCCCTCCACCCACATACAATATCCCCTCCACCCACATACAATATCCCCCTCCACCCACATACAATATCCCCCCCCACCCACATACAATATCCCCTCCACCCACATACAATTTCCCCTCCACCCACATACAATATCCCCCTCCACCCACATACAATATCCCCTCCACCCACATACAATATCCCCTCCACCCACATACAATATACCCTCCACCCACATACAATATCCCCCTCCACTCACATACAATACCCCCCTCCACCTAAAAAAACAATATCTCCCCCCAAACCCACATACAATACCCCCCCTCCACACACATACAATATCCCCCTCCACCCCACATACAATATCCCCCCCCCACCACATCCCAAAACCCCCCCCCACCCACATAAATACCCCCCTCCCCACACATACAATATCCCCCTCCACCCACATCCCCTATCCCCCTCCACCCCCACATACAATATCCCCCCCCCCAAACATACAATACCCCCCTCCCCCTTTTCCCCCTTGGTCACGACCCACCCCTTCTAAAAAAAAACCACCAGCAGGAAAGTTAATTAACTCCTACACGGGGTTTCAATCAGGGAAACAGTACACGGGCATTATACCGGACCCGATTTTCCTACAACCCCGCCAAAATAGAGACCAATAGAGGTCAGACCCCAGCCCGGGTAAAAAACCTAAAAAACACGCCTATAGGGGACCACATAGAGGTCAGACCCAGCTCGGGTTTAAAACCCTACAACCCCGCCAATAGGGGCCCCAAATAGGGGTCAGCAGAAACCCCGGTATAACCTACAACACCCCCCATTTTAAGACCACATAGGGGTCAACCCCAGCTCGGGTATAACCTCCACACCGCCATATAGAGACCACAAAAGAGGTCAGACAGCAGCTCAGGTAAAACCTAAAACCCCCGCCCATTAGAGACCACATAGAGGTCAACACCAGTCAGGTATAACCCCCAAACACCCCATATAGAGACCAAAATAGAGGTCGGGACCCCAGCTCAGGTAAAAAACCTCCCAACACCGCCATATAGGGGCCCAACATAGGGGTTTCAACGCAGCACAGGTAAAACCCTACAACACTACCTTATAGAGACCACATAGAGGTCAGACCCCCAGTCGGGTAAAACCCTACAACCCCGCCTTATAGGGGGGACCACATAGGGGGCAGACACCAGCTAAAGGAAAACCAAAAAACCCACCATAAAGGACCACATGAGGTAAAAAGGCCAGGTATAACCTAAAACCCAACCGCCATATGGGGAAAACCACATAGGGGTCCGACCCCAGCTCGGGTTTAAAAACCTACAACACCACCAAATAAAAGGCCCAAATTTTGGAGTCAAAACCACTCAGGTCACTTTCCAGTGAATACAGCCTGATCCAATTAAAAGGGTAAAAATAACCCCTGAAATCGGGGAACGACCGGAGCCCGTCCAAATCGAAGGAGTTTTTCTTTTCCTTTAGATCCGTTCTTATTCCCTTTTCCTCTGCACCCGTTCCACACCGCCAGGGATGATTTGCCCCGGAAGCCCATCACCCTCCCAAAAATTTTACACACAAATATCTTAGAATCCTAAAATTTTCCAGCACCTCTTTATCTATTCCCCATCTGTACAAACTTCCCCGGGGGGGGAACCGGGTACAAACCATAACTTAGAGGGCCTTTTTACCCAAGGGTTTGGAGGGTGGGGAGAGGAAATAACCCCGGGGGGATAATGCTACAAAATATGGGCTGCCCCTCTCAATTTAATTAAACCCGTAGGTAAAAAAGACCCAGGTAGGTTTGGGGAAATAGGCAAGGGGCCCCTCCCGTTGGTAGGTGGTTTTCCCAGTTAGGTAAGCTGAAGGTATTTTTTGGGGCCCCTTTTTTTTAGGGTACAAGCAGTTAGGGACCCCCCTTTAGGGTAAATATACAGGGAGTTAGGGCTTTCCCATGAAATATATACACCCGTTAGGGCTTCCCCTGAAGTAGTTAGAGGCAGTTGTGCTTCCCCTGAAGTAAATATTCAAGGGAATTTTGGGCTTCCCAAAAGAAAATAAAACAGGTTTAAGGGGCCCCCTTTAAAGGGAGTTTGCCCGGGATTTGGGGGCTCCCTTTTGGTATTGGGGCAAAGGGGTCAGCCCCCCCCCCCTTTGGCTAAATGTGTAGGTAGTCAGGGTCCCCTTTTGTATTTTTGGTACCAGGGGGCCCCCCCTTTTTAGTCAGGGCCCCCCGGGGGTAGTCAAAAATCCCCTTTGGGGCCCCGTCAGGGGCCCCCCTGTGGGTTTGTCAGGGCTCCCTTGTAGCCCGGGGCCCCCCTTTTGGTAGCCGGGCCCCCCCTTGGGAGTCGGGGCCCCCCTTTTTGGTAGCCAGGGCCCCCCCCTATGGTAACCGGGCCCCCCTTTTTAGTCCCGGGCCCCCCCGTAGTTTGGGACCCCTTTTAGTCAGGGGCCCCCTTTTGGGAAACCCGGGCCCCCTTTGAAACCAGGGCCCCTTTGTAGCAGGCCCAAACCCCCCCCTTTTTAGCCAGGGGCCCCCCCCCCGTACCAGGGCCCCCTTTTAGGTAAACCAGGCCCCCCCCCTTTTTAGTAAAGGGGCCCCCCTTTAGCCCGGGCACCCTTTTGGTAGTCAGGGCCCCCCTTTAGGTACCATGGGCCCCCCTTTTAATCAGGGGCCCCCCCTTTTAGCCCGGGCCCCCCCTTTAGGTAGCCAGGGCCCCTTTTTAGGGAGCCATGGGCCCCCTTGTAGTCCCGGGGTCCCCCTAGTAGGGGTTTCCCTTTTTTACTCAGTGGCCCCTTTTTTAGTCAGGGGCCCCCCCCTTGTATTCAGGGCCCCCCCCTTGTAGCCCCCGGGCCCCCCCTTTTTTGGGGAGCCAGGGCCCCCCTTTTGGTACCAAAGGGCCCCCTTTAGTCAGGGGGCCCCTTGTAGTCAGGGGCCCCCTTGGGAAATCGGGGTTCTTTTTTTAACCCGGGGGCCCCCCCCCTTTTAGTCAGGGACCCCCCCTTTTTAGCCAGGGCCCCCCCCCTTTTAGCCAGGGCCCCCTTTTTTGGGAGCCGGGGCCCCCCTTGAATCCAGGGGCCCCCTGTAAGTAGTCAAGGGGCCCCCCTTTTTTAGTCCCGGGGCCCCCCCGTAAATTTTCAAGGGCCCCCCTTTTTTCAGGGGCCCCCCATAGGTTTTGCCAAAGGGGCCCCTAGGAGCCCGGGGGCCCCCTTTTAAACAGGGCCCTTTTTTAAACCAGGGCCCCTTTTGCAGCCCGGGGGCCCCTTTTTAAACCAGGGGACCCCCCCCCCCCCTTTTTAGCCCGGGGGCCCCCCCCCCCCCCTTTTTAAACCAGGGGGCCCCCCCCCCCTTTGTAGCCAGGGACCCCCCTTTTAAAGGGAGCCCCGGGCCCCCTTGAAAATTTAGGGGGCCCCCTATAGGACCAGGGCCCCCCGGGAAACCAGGGAACCCCCTTGGGAGTCGGGGCCCCCCAAAAGCCAGGGACTCCCCTTTTAAACCCGGGACCCCCTGTAGTCAGAGCCCCCCCTTGAGCCCAGGGGCCCCCCCTTTTACCCGGGACCCCCCTTTTATCAGAAACCCCCCCCTTTTAAACCAGGGAACCCCCCGTAGCAGGGGGCCCCCCTCTGTTTGTCAGGGACCCCCCTCTTTTTAGTCAGGGCCCCCCCTTTTTTTCCCCGGGGGCCCCCTTTTGTAGTCCCGGGAACCCCCCTTGTAGTTCCAAAGGGCCCCCCCTTTTGTCAGGGCCCCCCCCCCCCTTGAACCAGGGCCCCCCTTTTAGCCAGGGCCCCCCCCCCCCCTTTTAGCCAGGGCCCCCCCCCCTTGGAAACCAGGGCCCCCCCCCCTTTTTAAATCAGGGACCCCCCCTTGTAGTCAGGGACCCCTTTAGCCAGGGGCCCCCCCCTTTTAAACCAGTTAAAAAAACAAAAAAAAAACAACAAACCCGGCCCCTTTTTCCTGGCTCCGGCTCCCGTCCGGCGCTTCGAAAGGCTTCCCCTACTTTCCCACCTGCATAGGCGGCGCGGTGAAGTGACAAACACCGCGCCCCCTACGTCAGCAGTAGGGGGCCCGGGGCCTGGGGGCTGAAAGGGCCAAAAACCTAAGCCTGCCGGGGCCTCAGGGAGCGCAGCGCATTGGGCTGCGCTCCGCTTTACACCCCGCACCCCGGGGGGTCGGGGACATTATCCCCAGCTACCGGGCCCGGTCGTCTGGCCTCGGGGCGCATTTCCCCCGGGGCACAGGGACCGGATGGCGGGACGGGCCCCCCGGGGGGCGACGGCACTGCCTCCGGGGCCCCCCGCGGGTGGGGGGGGCCCCCCGGGGGGATTCCCCGGGCCCCCGGCGGGCCCCGTCCCCAAACCCCATTGTTTATGGGCAATTCCGATAGTGGGGCAGGAGCCCTATAATAAACTATAGGGTGCGTTTCCCGCTGCAGCCAACAAAGATCCAAACAAGCAGCTGCGTTTTTGGAAAAAGTTTTGGGTCTGCTTTGGAAACCGATTGTTGCCCGCGTTTTTTGGGTCCGATTTTCGGATCCAAAAAAGGGTCCCTAAATGCCATGTGAACCCCACCCAAAAGACTAAAAGGGTTTTGTTTTACCGGCTTTTTTTTGGGGGGCATTTTTTAGCCCCCAAATTATTACGGTAATCCATATTCCCTAGAGAACCCAAGGATTTCGCCCCCCTCTCCCCGGGGGTAAAAATACATCGTATTGTAACCCGGGGGGGATAATCCATGTCATAATTAGAATTATTTACTTTATCTAACTTCCGCCAAACAAATTAAAAAAAAAAAAATTTAAAGGGGGCCCTTTTGCAGGTTAAAATATAAGAAAAGGAAAACTTCAGCGCACTCCCGGTCAGGGAAACACGCCCTTTTCCTTTTCCCAAACTTCAAAATCCTGACGTCCCCAGCCAAACCTGACTCAAGGCCATGTTCACACGGCTAACGCGGGACGTAATTCAGTCCATAATTAAAACGCCGGGGGTGCCCAATTTCGGGCTGAATCTGTCCCGTAAAATACGGTTTAAAGCCCGTTCCATAGAAACTATGGATTTCGTTTTCCTCTCCCCGCTCGGGGAATACGCCCAGGGGGGGGGATAAATTTACATGTGAATTTTCCAACGATTCTCTAAGGGCCCCATTTTAAGCCCGGGGAAAATTTCCCCAAGGGTATGTTCACATGGCGTAAAATTTCGCGCGCATTTTTGCCAAAGTATTCCCTGCTTTAATTTCGGGCGAAAAGCACTGATCACCCCGTTTCTTCTAAAACACCCCATATTTTGGGCCCATACAATACGGCCTATGAATTTAGTTTTTTGCCCCCCCTAAAACAGGGGTCAAGGGAAACCGGGCCCCCTTTACCCTAAAGAAAAATTTCAAGCTGTTACATCACAACCCAAAATTTTTAAATATGAACACATTGGACCCAAAAAATTTTTCCCCCAAGCAACCTGACCAAACCCCAAGAAATCCAAAAAATTTCCCCGATGTGGGATTCACATAAAAGAGGTGAATAAGGGAAACCATCCTTTTACACCAAACCCTTTTATTTAAAAAGGGGGGTTTTTCTTATACCCAAAGGAAATTTTTCCTTTTTCTTGGTTTTTATTTTGAAATTTAGGGGGCCCCGGGGTTTAATGGATTTACTAGGCTGCAGTAGAAGCCAGGTCTGTAGCTATAGCAAAACCAGTTTTTTGGCCGGGCTATCACGAGAGATTTAACAGGGGCTGTAGCTATAGAGATCTGAGGGGCTGAAGCAGCCAAGAAGGGGGGAAAACTAGGAATAGGTAGGGCACTGTTAGGCCGTGTTTACAAAGGTTATTTACCGGGGGGGGTTTGGGGGCGGGCCCTAATTTAGCGCACAAATCCGCCGTGAAATTTCGGGGCGGGACCCGGGGGGGGGGCCGGGCGCGGGGGGGCCCGCTTTCCCCGGCCCCCAAGACAAAGCATTGTTTACGGCGCGTCCGCGCCGTAAATAATGGGGCATGTCACTTTCCCCCCCCGGCGGATTTTCCGAGCGGGGGGGAGCCCACGGATTTTCCCCCTGTTCTCAATGAGAGAAATGGGTTACCTTTAAAGACCCCCCGGGGGATTGGCGCCCTTTGGGAAACGCAAATCCGGCGGGGAAAAACGGCGCCAATCCGTCCCGGGAAAAAAAGCCCCTGTGAAAGGGGGGCCCTTTTTTGGAAAAAGTATTGCAAAATGACTTGTTTTTGCAAGATCTTTTAAAAATAAAAAACAATGTTGTAGGGGGACAACCCCCTTTTAAGGGAAGGGAAAAAAGGTTTACGGCTGCCCCAGTTGGGAGAAAGGTGTTGGGTTTAGGAACTTGTATTTTGTCCCGGGCATTTATGGCATTCTTTAACTGTCCCAAAAAATGGTTTTACCAAAATACTATTGAAATTTTCCCCTGTAGGAAAAAATTGTTTATTTTATTATGCAAAAGTATGGAATAAAAATTTGGGCACAGAAATTTTAGGGTTATAATTTTTTTCCAAATGAGAGGGGGGACCCAGGAGGGCAGTTGCCCCTTTTTTTTATTGCCAAAACCTTAATATCCCTTATTTACAAGGGGTTTAAACCATTTTGAACAAAACCCTTGTCGCAAACCATAGCAGTTTTTTTTTTTTTCTGCTGGTATCACAGTAATAGTCTGTAGCGCCATCTAGTGGGCAGGGAAAAAGGATAAACTGCAAAAAACCCAATAAATTTAAAAGCAAAGTCAAGATTTGCTGGGAATAGAACCTGGAGCGCTCATCTGATCGCCCTTGTGGGTGCACTGAAAAGAGTTTTCCCCCAATCAAAACCCAAACCCTAGAAAGGAAATAGCATAAAAGGGTTTGGGAAAACACAGCACGACTGTGATGCGGCAAGGACAGAAACTCCAAGGGGGGGAGGCGCTACTGATGTACATTTTAAATTGTTAAATTTGGCCCTACGGGAAATTTAAAAGGTAAAGACCCGAAAAACGGGACAGTGATTTAAAAAAATCAATGTTTAAAAATGGTGCAGTTTTTGCCGTGTTTCCTAATTAAAAAAAAATTGCGCTCTGTATACGGGACCAAGGATATTGCAGTAAAAAAAATTAAACTCGTAAGGCTAAAAACTACACTGCATGGGACAAAAAAGGGTCTAAAGTGCCGTTTTTTCTCTAATGCAGGACCGCGGCTTTTGTCACGTTTTGTGCAAAAACCAGGGTCGCTTTTTTCATTTTTCCTACATCGCCCAACCAAACGTTTTGTATGGGAAGTGGCAAAAAACAAAAAGCGTCTGAAATATCAACATGTTTAAAAATACGCCGCTCCCGGGAAAGACGGGCAAGAAAAGACGAGCTTGAGACTCACTCGTTTTTCCTATTGCCCCCATGGGGCTGCAGGAACGATTGTATCTTCGGCGCTTTTCGTTTTTTAGGATACAATCGTTTTCCGGTGCAGTGTAGACATAGCCTAAGGGGTTGTTCCACGGGTTTTTGGATCTGAAAATCTCTTTCAAAAACACACGTCGATCGGATCCAAAAGGGCCAGCACATACTAACACCGTTACGTTTTTGGATGTGTTTGGATGCAGCAGGATCGCACCCTAAAATTTATTACAGGCTCCTGTGTGTCTTTCGACAAGAAAGACAGCAATTCTTTGAAAATCCGAAAAACGCAATGAAAACGCATCGGCGTCCCTCTGTGAACACCCCATGCGTTCCCCATATTAAAAGCAATGTAAATCACATTGCACGTTATTAGATATATGTTTGGGTCCGTTTGGGGTCCAACAGACGGATCCAAACACGTATCGAAAAAACGTATGTTCACACGGACTCAACACGCCGTGTGAACACTGTAAGTAGAAAAAGGATACTTTATTTTGCTATGCAAGCCCCACCCAAAATAGACATTCCCGAGTGGATTAGGTGCATTCCTGGAGTGGAGCTAAGACCTCCAAGAATTGGGGTAGGAAAAGGTTGGTAAGTATACACTGCCGTTCAAAAGTTTGGGGTCACCCAGACAATTTTGTGTTTCCCCTGAAAACTCATACATTTATTTATGAAATGAGTTGCAATATGGATAGAAATATAGTCCAGACATTGACAAGGTTAGAAATAATGATTTTTATTAGAAATAATAATTTTCTACTGCACACTTTGCTTTCGTCAGACAATGCTCCCTTTGCAGCAATTCCAGCATTGCAGAACTTTGGCATTCTAGCTGTTAATTTGCTGAGGTCATCTGGAGAAATTTCACCCGATGCTCCCAGAAGCCCCTCCCACAAGTTGGATTGGCTTGATCGGCACTTTTTGCGTACCATACGGTCAAGCTGCTCCCACAAAAGCTCAATGTAATGGCCACTCCATTATAGATAGAATACCAGCTGCCTGCTTCTTCCCTAAATAGTTCTTGCATAATTTGGAGGTGGCTTTGGGTCATTGTCCTGTTGCAGGATGAAATTGGCTCCAATCAAGCGCTGTCCACAGGGTATGGCATGGCAAAATGGAGTGATGGCCTTCCTTATTCAAAATCCCTTTTACCTTGTACAAATCTCCCACTTTACCAGCAGCAAAGCAACCCCAGACCATCACATTACCTCCAGCATGCTTGACAGATGGCGTCAGTCACTCTTCCAGCATCTTTTCAGTTGTTCTGCGTCTCGCATTGTTCTTCTGTGTGATCCAAACACCTCAAGCTTCGATTTGTCTGTCTATAACACTTTTTTCCAATCTTCCTCTGTCCAATGTCTGTGTTCTTTAGCCCATATTAATATTTTCCTTTTATTAGCCCGTCTCATATATGGCTTTTTCTTTGCCACTCTGCCCTGTAGGCCAGCATCCCGGAGTCGCCTCTTCACTGTAGACATTGACACTGGCTTTTTGCGGGTACTATTTAATGAAGCTGTTAGGCGTCGATTTCTCAAACTAGAGGCTCTAATGTACTTGTCTTTTTGCTCAGTTGTGCAGCGGGGCCTCCCACTTTTTACTCTGGTTAGAGCCTGTTTGTGCTCTCTTCTGAGGAGACTAGTATACACCGTTGTAGGAAATCTTCAGTTTCTTGGCAATTTCTCACATGGAATAGCCTTCATCTCTCAGCACAAGAATACACTATCGAGTTTCATATGAAAGTTCTCTTTTTCTGGCCATTTTGTGAGATTAATCGGACCAACAAATGTAATGCTGCAGAGTCTCAAGTAGCTCAAAGGAAGGTCAGTTTTAGGGTATGTTCACACGGCTTATTTTGAGGCGCATTTCGCAGCGTACTGCGCTCTTATACGAGCGAAATGCCCCCCAATCATTACGGTAATCCACAGTTCTCATAGAGAACTATGGATTATGCCTCCTCTTCCCAGTTGTACAATACGATCGTATTGTACGCCCGGGGAGATAAGTTACATGTCACTTATTCGCGGCAATGCATGTCTATGGGGCCGGCAGGCTGCCGGCCCTCCTTCCACACCCCACACCGCGGAAGTACGCACCGATCAGCGCGACTCCGCGAACACCCCGCATAATTGCGGGGCGTACAGTTCGCTCCGCAATTAAGCCGTGTGAACAAACCCTTATAGCTTCTCTAATCAACAAAACAGTTTTCAGCTGTGCTAGCATACTTGCACAAGGGTGTTCAAAATATCAAATAGCTTTCTTACACAATTAGCAAACACAATGTCCCATTAGAACACTGGAGTGATGGTTGTTGGAAATGGGCCTCTATACACCTATGTAGATATTGCATTAACAACCAGACGTTTGCAGCTAGAATAGTCATTTATCACATTAACAATGTATAGAGTGTATTTCTGATTCATTAAACGTTAGCTTCATTGAAAAAAAAAACTGTGCTTTTCTTTAAAAAATAAGGAAATTTCTAAGTTACCCCAAAGTTTTGACTGGTAGTATAGGTAAACTTCAGACATCTGCTGCTGATCCGATAAAAGCCCATCTAGTGTGCCAGACATTGATGACGACAATAATTCTAGCTACACCAGAAGCATAACTTGAGCTTTTGCCACCCTCACCCCCTTCTCCTGGGGCTCTCCCCAAGTTTGCCGCCCTTTTTATGTTTTATGGCACCTACAGTGCCTTATCTTTCATATTGGCTGGTGTGGTGGTCATGCTGGTACTTGTAGTGCCGCAGCAACTCAAGTGGAACTGCAAGTATCAGCATGCCACACTAGATATGCTTTACGTCTTGAAAAATATCTAGTGTGGTATGCTGGTACCACACTACTGCTGTAAAACTATAAGTACCAGCATGCCTGCCACACCTGACAACCTTATGTAACATAATGTATACACATTACAAGTTGAGGTACACTTTATATGTTATGTGTATAATGTGTGCTTGTAATGTGTATACATTATGTGACATGATGTTGGCTGGTGTTACAGGCATGCTGGGACCTCTGGTACTGTGGAACTACAGGTCCCAGTATAGATGTCACACCAGCCTACTGTATACACATTACAGGCATACTTTATACACATAACATATAAAGTGTGCCTCAGCCTGCAATGTGTTTACATTATGTATACACAATTACATTACAGGCATACCTTAAATATATTTAACATTATACAGTGTGGCTGCCTGTGTATTGGTATAAGTCGCAGTGGCGCCGCTCCACCGGGGCTGACTATTAAATTAACTTTACAAACTTTACTGTGCTCTGAGGCTGCATAGCAAGGAGCTGCCTGGGATCATTGCTGCCCAATGATGTGACTTGGGCTGGTAGGAGGGCAAGGGTGGCATGCGACGCCTGCTGGCTCTGGGAAGGGGGCCTGCAGCAGTGCTCTGCTGTGCAGTACTAAGGCATGGCTGTTCTCCTCTCCACGTCACTGAAGTGCCCCTTGGAACGTGCACTAGGAGACGTGCCAACCTCCATTAGCTAGCTACGCCATTGAGCTACACCCTTAACTGCCATGTTCTTCCTGGGATATATAGGGCCACATGTATGAAAACTGTCTAGGTCTAAAACTTACTTTGTTGCCCATAGCAACCAATCAGAGCTCCCCTTTCATTTCATATAGTGCTCTGGAAAAATGAGAGGGGCGCTCTGATTGGTTGCTATGGGCAACAAAGTGAATTTTAGACCTAGACAGTTTTCATACGTGTGGCCCATAATGTCACATATATTACGTATCAATCTTCAGAATTCTTCACACCATATCCCTCCAACTATTCTGCAACTACAATCCCCAACATGCCCTGCTAGATCAGAGAGCACACACTAGTTTCCAGGCATCTCTCTTTTCCATGAAATAACCCTGAAGACTTATGTTGTGCTTTCCTCACTAGTTTGACCTCTCTGGGCCTCCTTACACACGGTGCAGACGTAGCATGTGCAGCTGTTGCATAAGGAGCAGCTGATCAGATGAACATGGAGCCTGTGATCACACTTAAAGCCGGTGAGTAGCACATAGATTCTGTTCACATCATAATGTTTGTATCTATTGTGAGTATTCTCCTAATATATACCTCTAGCACATGTCACTGTGTAGGTATACGTAAGCCACAGTGTTACTCAAGCTGTATACCGTGGTGCAACCACAATGTTAATAAGACTGCATTATATGCATTTGTGCATTGGCTCACTGTGAAGAAAATCACACTCGGCTGCATTTTTCTATACAAAAATAAAAAGCAAAACAGTGTCTATGACCCAAATGTTGGCCAAAAGGACACTTGTTTCCTCCGTACAGGCATTGGGAGCTAATGGTTACATTTGACATATTTGCTAGGAGCTTTCTACATGCATATAGCATGATGTGAACAGAGCCTCATACTATATGCAGCTGTGAATATATAGTAACAAAACTATAAGATGGCAACATAAGATAGAAAATTACTGTTTACACCTTGCTTTGACTGCATCAGAGGTACCTATATGTAGAGAGTATTCCACAATATAAACCAGACAAACGTCTCCAAGGTGTGTTACTGTACAGACATATCATTATAAAGAACCACTCTGCATTAAATTGCTTGACCAGGGCGGGTAAAAAAAAAAGTTACCTACAGGCCCCCCGCTGCTGCCAGTCCAGCGATTTGCATCTCTTTACTTCCAGGTTTTTGTCCCAACACGCAGGAGAAGTTCACGCTCCATTGTAAATTATTGTAGTGCAAGCCTCTCCTGTGTGTCAGGTCAAGAACCTGAAAGTGAAGAGGAACGGATTGCTAGGGGAAACTGCAGGTAGGCATAACCTTTTTTTTTTTTTCTTTCTTTTTTTTTTACCCACCCAGGCCAGATTAAACAAAAACTTGATTTAGCGGACAACCCCATTAACGTACAGTTTAAGGGACTGTCCATGGATTTACTTTGTGGACAACCCTTTAATCCAATGAGATGAAGTGCATATACCTTATAACTCCTATAATAAGTGGAATCTATAAATATTAAAAGTAAAATATAATATCCACAAACTGTAGTCAATCCATCATTATAAAAAAATACATGATATTTATATGAAAATAGTGCTATGCACCGACCGGAGAGGCTACCATTAGATGTGCAGTGATCAGTAGTTCATATAATGATATTTAAAAGGGTGTTCCTCCCATACACTTTGATAGCATATCATTAGGATATGCCATCAACGTCTGATAGGTGCTGGTCCTACCTCTGGGATGGGCCCCAAAAAGTTTTGTAGCATTATGGAGAGCTGGTAGCACTTGCTTACAAATCTCTATTCTATTCTATGTGAGTTCTGCGTACAGGTGACTGGTGTTTTTGGCTATACAAGGAACTCCCATGCAGAACAGAATGGAGAGTTGTGACAGCTCTCAGTTCTGCTTCTTAAAGGGGTTTTCTCGCCACGAAGATCATAGCTCAAAAGGAGGGGACCCAAAATCTAAGCATGTCTGTCCTTGGTTACCATAAGCAAAGTGCTATGGTTTAAGACAGGCATCCTGCGGCCCTCCAGCTGTTGGGAAACTACAACTCCAATCATTCCCACTGTTATAGATTATATAAATGTATGATGGGAGCAGGGCCGTTCCTAGGGGCAGGCAGGGCGGGCGACCGCCCGGGGCGCCGAGGCTCCGCTCACCCGAGGGGGGCGCTGTGACCGCGCGCCCCGCCTACCCGGAGGATCGCCCCTGACTCTGCGCGGCTGTTTTATAACAGTTGCGCAGAGCCAGCAGCAGCTGTTGTTACAGGGAGGAGGCGAGACGGATCGTGACCATCCTGCCTCCTCCCCTGTATGTATCGGCGCTCATTGAGCGCTGATACATACACAGCGTCGCAGGGGGCGCACGGCTTACCCCGCGCCCCCTGCGACGCTCACTCGCCACAGCTGGCAGCTCTGCCGCCGAGGAGAGCCCTGGGAGCTGCGTGCAGCGTAAGCAACGTGACGAGGTCACGCTGCTTACACCGCTCAGCAGCTCCCACCGTTGAGCAGCTCCGGACCGGGACGGGCGGACCGAGGTGAGTACTCTTTTGTTATTTTATAATTAGTTACAGGGGCATCACTGGCTACAGGGGTCATTACTGGCTACAGTGGAGCATCAATTGGCTATAGGGGGGTACTCGTACTAGGGGATATTCATGGCTACCATATGAGGTGCTATAGATGGGGAGTTTGTAAAGAGATAGTAATTGGTAGAGAAGTGCTGATAAATTGAGGAGTCTTAAGATATTTGTTTTGTAAATTTTACAGTGAAGTCGGGAGTTGTCATCATGGCGTCTGGGACAGATGGAGACGAAGAAGAGAAAGAGAACAACTCTTCAGAGACGTCTTCTGTGAGTCACCAGATATAACTTTACTGTAATCGCTTATATGTCTGCGGAGCCTGTGTACAGGGGGTATCCATCTCTATATAGTCACTGTGCGCCGGTAATATTGGTTGTAGTATAATGGTTTATACTCAGTAATGGTCAGTTTGTATTATTCGGTCACTATATGGTGGTGATATGGGGTCACTGTGTGTTGGTGATATGTGGTCTTGGGATTCTGGTTGGTGTAGCGGTGTTATTTGGTAACTGTATGACTTATTTAGTAGTTTTATATGTAGCACATTGTGGTAAAGCTTTTTGTATATTTTGGCTTTGGTTGACGGTGATGCAATGTGTCGCACTGTGGCGCCATATGTTACCGCGGGGGTGGGAGGTGGTGAAATTTCTACACCTCGCCCTGAGTGAAATTTAGCCTAGGAAGTGCCCTGGATGGGAGCTCTAGTTTCCCAACAGCTGGAGGGCCGCAGTTTGAGGATGTCTGGTTTAGGAGAACGGCCTATTTGTTTAGTGCTGAGAGATATGACACCGACAGCAATCAGGGGTAGGTGCGACGTATGCGTGCGGGGTTGGACACTGACAGCAATCGGAGGTCCTGCAGCAGAGAGAGAGATCATGTGCAGTCCCAAGTAAACATAAACTGATAAAATGTATAGTTTTGTTCTGTAGAGGTCAGAGGTGTAATAATCTGCAGGATATATCACTGTGTGTGAGAGACAGAGTAAAAAAAAAAAAATCACCCATCTTTCCCAGAGTCCTGAATGTCAAATGTCCACTCTAATTACATTAAGTATGTAGAGAGAGCGAGAAATGTAGATATACACTATTGAGTTACACTTAGCTTTTCACTTCCAACGACAGCTGAGAACCTTTCCCTTCCCCTGGCTCACACAGAATTAATTCTCAAGTGCACACTTTGGGGAGTGTCTGCAGAGAGAGAAGATTCTACCTTCTGGGAGGAGAAACACACCCATACATTTCAGAAGCTCTGATTAGCAACCAGTATAAACAGCTGCATAAAAATGAAATGAGAATATCCCTTTAACATTGAGGGTCCAGTTCCCGAGATAGGTTCGGGTCCCAGAGGTGAAAGCCTTTTCTAGAAGACTTTGATGGCAACGTACTCTCTCCCTTTGTACTAGTTTTTACTTAATTAGTTCTTTGGCCTTTATTCTTTATTTAAACTTATATTTTGTATGTAACTCTCCCACCCCTCCCCTTGAATTAATGGTGCTTTAAATTAATAATCAAAGTCTATGGTAGGAACACCCCTGTCCACAAAAAAAAAAAAAAAAAACCTCTATTTAAACAGGCCAGGGCGACCAAAAAGGAACTGTTAAGGCATGTTCACACGGCTTAAAATGGCGCGTATTTCGGTCCGTAATTACGCGCCGGAGTGCGCCAATTACGAGCCGAAAATGGCCCATTCATTACGGTAATTCACAGTTCTCATAGAGAACTATGGATTACTTTCCTCTCCCGCCCGGCGAAGCCGCCGGGCGGGGAGATAATTGACATGTGAATTACTAGCGGCGTATACGCGCCGCTGGCAATTCAAGTCTATGGGCCGGCGAAGTGCCGGCCCCCTGCTCAGTCCCCCGCTCCCGCCCCGCCCCCGGTCACACGGCGTAAGTGCAGGGCGTAATTACGTCCCGCAATTAAGCCGTGTGAACATAGCCTTAGGGTAAGTTCACACGGCTTAATTGAGGGGCGTACTGTACGCCCCGCAATTACGCCGGGTGTTCGCGGAGTCGTGCTGATCTGCTGGCAACCCGCCGGCCCCATAGACATGCATTACTCGCGCTGCAAATAAGTAACATGTCACTTATCTCCCCGCGCGTACAATAAGATCGTATTGTACGCCCAGAGAGAGGAGGCGTAATCCATAGTTCTCTATGAGAACTGTGGATTACCGTAATGATTGGGGCGCATTTCACTCGTATTAGAGCGCAGTACGCCGCGAAATATGTGGCGAAATGCGCCCCAAAATAAGCCGTGTGAACATACCCTTACTCTCCAGAACTCTTCACTTTTTTTTTCTAATCCTAACACCCAGGAGAGGCTCATGTTCCATTTACTTACAATAGAGCACGAGCCGCTTCTGTGTGTTGCGTTGAGGAGTGGGTCCCTGGCAGTACCGGATCAGTAGCAGTTAAAATCAGGTAAAAGGGCTTTTTTTTTTTTTTTTTTTTTTTTTTTTAAACACCTTCCCTTTACCACGGGAAAAAATAAATGCCAATGCATTCCAGACCAGCAAATGTAAAAGTTGATTGCCCTCATATTAAAAGGAAAGTTGTTTCACCAATTTCACTTTATAAAGCCCCATGTTTTATATACTGCTAAGGCTATGTCTACACTGCACAGAAAAACATCAGTTTTTTTCAGCGTTTTTCGTTTCTAAAAACGCTGGAAAAACGACTGTAATCCTCTCCCATAGACTCTATTGTAAAACGTCCTGCTGTCTACACTGAGCTTCTTTTTTCTGCTCGTTTTTTTCACTTGTCGTATTTTGCAACATGTTCTAAAAAACGGCAGAACAGGGCAGAAAATTTACTACAGGAGTCTATGTAAAGCGCTGGACGTCTTTTGGCGCGTTTTCGCGGCTTTTTTTGGCGCGATTTTTCAATGAAAACCCTTCCAAGTCCCCAATCCCCCTATATGGGTGTTACAAAGTTTTTTTTTATCAAATCTGCTAAAGGTCTGATGGTCCTTTTTTGTACCCTTTTTTAATCAAAAATCATGCTTTTTGGCCCTAACTTTTTTGCGCAATTCTATTTTTTTTCACTAAAAAAAAAAAATTTTTACGGCTTTTTGGGGCCAGAACCTTTCTTTTCGTAGGGGAGAAGTCCCCGTTGTGTTTTCAGGTTTTGGCATCCAAATCGTATTCTTTACGGCCCTTTTTGCCCTGTAATCATTTCTTTCGGCATTTTGGTCTTTTTTACAAATCGTTTCTTTACGGATTTTGGCGCCAGAATCCGTTTTTTACGGCTTTGGGGCTCAGATCATATCTTAAAAAATTTTGGCGGTAATAAACTGATCACGCTTCTGACACTAAAAATATTTTTTTTTACGGAATTTGGCGCAATAATGCGTTTTTGGGGAATTTGGCGCTACAATCCTTTTCTTTACAGAGTTTGATGCTAATACAGTTATCTTGCTGTATGGAAAGATAATGTGGGTTTTTGTGGAATCTGGTGCAAAATATAATAAAGCAGCAGCACACAAAGGACAATGTGCTCACAACGGCTACAGTGATCTAAAGGAAGTGACTACTTAACATATTAACTCCACCTGTGGGGTGTAGCTTATATCCAATGGCTTAATTTGTGCATACATTAAAAAGCAGAGTAAAGACACTCCAAAAAACGCCCTGAAAAACGGCCGTTTTTTCAGCTGCTTTTGACAGGCAGTGGACAGAAAACTCAGTTTCATGAACGTTTTTAGTAATTCGTTTTCAGGTCGTTTTTTGTCCACTGCAGTGTATACATAGCCTAACTGTATTCACTGTCAGCACCAGCAGGATCTGACTGGTTCATTTCCTCACCATGGACATCATGTGACCTGTGTTGCATCCTCTCTTTCCAGGGTGCAGTAAATGGGACATTCGGCAGAAGGTTTGGGATTATATCGAACATAATAATCTGGCAGATTTCCCACGTCCCGTGCATCACCGGATCCCGAATTTCAAGGTACATGAACAATGAGAAAGTTGCTCCATCAGATTATGCCTAAATTAACAGGCTCTGTCTCTGTCAGGTATACACAGCTGTAGGTTTGTTACAATTGTATCCAGTCTAGATTCAAGGTAAACAATCTATATTCTAAAATGATATACTTTTTCTATATTGATACCCTGCAGCACATAGGATATGATAAAGATTTTGTACCAATATGAAGTATAATGACTCTCCAATAGTTAATATATAAAGATTTTTATTACAAAAAATACATTATAAATAGAAAAAATTCAGATATAACAACTGAAACAACCTTAAACATTTAAAAACACAAAATACCCCCAATAAAAATATTGGTGACACATCCCTCACCCAATTCAAAGTTTAACAAAATTTCAACAGTAAAATTGCGAAAAAGATTTGCACTAAATTAAAATTTTTGGGGGGGTTAGGTGCATTTTTGTATTTTTGATCACTGATCTGTTATGTGTATATTTATTATGCATCTTTCCAATTTACTGTTTGTTAACTTTGGGTGAGTGTTGTGTCACCAACATTTGTACTGGGGGGTATTTTGTGTTTTTAAATGTTTTTAAGGTTGTTTTCAGTTGTGATAGCTGAATTTTTTGTATTTATAATGTATTTTTTGGAATAAAAATCTTTATATGGTAACTATTGGAGAGTCATTATACTTCATATTGGTACATGTTGTTTATGGTATGGTGACTTATACTCATATTTAGACCAGTTTTTGAATTGGTATTGTATGATAAAGATTTGTTCTGCTCATGAGGCTATGTCTACACAGCACAGGTTTTTTATTGGATTTTGGCCGGTTTCGGTATTTAAAATCTACCGAAAATCCGACTGTAACCTGTGTTGTTTAGACCCAAATAGAAAATCCGTGCTGTAGTGTACACAGCACAGATTGTGTACTGAGCATTTCTAAACTAACAGCTGTCCGGCAGAAGAGAAAGCATGTTTTATCTTCCGCCAGATTCACTTAACCCTCAATGTATGCCAAAAACCATGATGCGGCGAAGTTAAAATACCGTCGGATTTCTCCTAATAAATTTTGTGCATTTTATTGCAGCATCGTTTGGATTCAGACCAGTATCTTAAAATCTGGACTATGTAAATTCCCCTAATATTTTAAAGAATTTTTGCTCGGACCTGACAGAAAAAATGGCAGCTGGTAATACCACTTGCAAGGCATTTTATTTAATTACCAATTTAAAGCGGTGTTCCCACCACGCACATTAAAGGGGTTGTCTCACTACATTGATTCATCTTACCTCAGTCCGGTTTCTTGGTTTCATTTTGAATTCAGAGGTGTGTTTACTTACTTCTACTAGGCTGCAGTAGAAGCCAGGTCTGTAGCTATAGCGACCAGTGCTGGCAGCCTATCAGGAGAGATCAAACAGATCTGTAGCTATAGCGACCTGAGGAGCTGATGCAGCCCATACAAGAGGGGATATCTCAGAATAGGTTTGATACTGTTAATGGACATATATTGCAAAGTAACTTGTTTTTGCAAGACCTTTAACATAAAAAGCAATCTTTGTAGTGAGACAACCCCTTTACTGGTATATCGATAGGATATTCTATCAAGAACTGAAAGGCACGAGTCCCACCTTAGGGACCCACACCTTTCTCAGAAACGGGCCCCCGAAAGTACCAGCTCAGTATTGAGAGCTGGTGACACATGCTCTCAACTCATCACTCCACATAAGTGTGGCCGGCTTTCCATTCCGAGCCATCACCTTTGGGGACCTGTTCTTGAGATGGGTCCCAGAGGAAGGATCTGCGCCTACACCTATCAGACACTTGATATGCTATCTTAGTACATAGTGGGAACTACAGCCCCTTGTGACATCACCAATATGTGATGATCTCATCAATTCTCACTAAAGTTGTGACTCTCATACTGTATCATGCGTTCAGCATGCACAGGCACTGCACATTTATGTTTATCCAACAAAAGACTCCTCTCTATTCTGGATACTTTGGACTCCACTATATTTTGTGAACCCACTTTCAGTGTACTCCAGTGATCCTACCCTTCTTTTGGTGTGCAGGGGGCGGCACAGGCTTGCGAGCGATTAACCACCTTGCAGGATTTCCAGTCAGCGAAGATAATTAAGATAAATCCTGACACTCCGCAGAAGAATGCCCGATTACTCACCTTGCAAGTAAGTAACCAACCTCCCTCTGCTCCTCCAGGGATCCCACCAAGCCTGTCAAATGGTAACATCATTAGAAGTTTTCAGCCACACAAGGGAAATGAAAGTGGATCCAGATAAACCCCTGGAAGGTGTCCGTCTGGCGGCTTTACAGGTAGATCCAGATCTACAAAGATATTTTAAGCGATCTATGCACATAATGTAGCCAACTTCGGCCGTTTGCCTATTTCAAATGATCATTTATAATGGCAGTCTAGTTTCTGACAATTAGTGATGTTGGATTTTTTTGCCCGTGGTCAGCTGATATACCAAGAGTACGCCATGATTGGTCAAATTCAGCTGATAACTTGCCTCTTTTGAAAGCCCATTGTAACAGTTTCCCCCTGTAGGCCAGTTTTAACCTGGCAGGTTGCTGGTTGGTTTATTTGTTCACAATTGATCTGCCTCATTCTGTCCTGTAAAAATCTATATAGGCAGCATGATATTGACCAAGCATGTAATCACTCCCAATCTTCTCCTGGCCTCTGTGTCACTGTTGCCTGCTCATTACTCCTGGATACTTTTTGGACTCAATAGGGTTTCTGTTTGGTTCCCCAGGCCAACAAAACGTTGCTGGTTCCGACTCCACGTCTCAGAACCGGACTCTTTAATCAGATCACTCCACCCCCAGGGGCCAGCAAAGAGGTGCTAAGGATTTGCTCCACCTCGCAGGTGAGTGGCTGCATAGACAATTAAGCTTTATTTGAGTTAGGGTGCTTTCACACAGCGCAGTTTTGGTGCAGTTTTAACTGCGCTCCAATTAAATTGCCTTTATTACCGGCAAGCTTTTTGCACTTATCTAAACTGTTTGGAAAGTGCTGAATCAATTAGTGTGTTTGTATCCACAAGACTTCAAACAGTCATTGATTACTTACTTGAAACACCTTTCTGAACAATTTAGACAACTGAAAGAAGCTGCTGGTAATAAAGGCAGTTTAATTGGAGTGCAGTTAAAACTGCACCAAAATTGCGCTGTGTGAAAGCACCCAAGGATGCAACCAATACCCCTGGGGACTTTTAACCCTTAAGGCAGCCCCTTTTAATTTTTTTCTTTTGTTTTTTTTCATCCCGACCTTTCCCAAAAACCATAAGGGCCCTGTTCCACGTTATTCCCGACGGATTTGTGCCCGTATTTAGCGCACAAAACCCCGTGAAAAGGGCGGGCGGGGCCGGAGCGGGGGGGCGCCGTTTCCCCCCCATAGAAATGCATTATTAAAGGGGGCGTCCGCGCCGTAAATAATGGCATGTCACTTTTTCCCCCCCCGGGGGGATTCGCAGGGCGAGGAGCACGGATTCCACTGTTCTCTGAGACAGTGGATTACCGTAATTGCTAGCCGCAGATTGGCCCCTACTGTGAAGTCGCAAATCCGGGCCAGTACGGCACCAATACCGCAGAATAAGCCGGGAACAAGGCTAGGGTGCTTTCACACGTGCGTTTTTGATGCGTTTTTTGTGCAGGAAGGCAACAGCAATTAATGCTGTAGATTGCTGCACAAAAATCGCAGTAATTTACTCGCGATTTTGTGCAGTCAATGTAAGCATTAATTTCTGTGCCTTCCTGCACAAAAAACGCATTGAAAAAACACACCGTGTGAAAGCACCTTAACTTTTTTTTTTTTTTTTTTTTTTTTTTTTTTGGTACAATTTAATGTGCTATTTTATGTATTGGGGGAAACAAAAAAAAATATTTGTGTGGTGGAATAGGGGGAGAAAGAGAGAAAATTTCACCATTTTTAGCGGGGACTTATTTTTACCATATGATATAAATTACATTATTTTTATTTTTTTGTGGTTTGGTAGGATTCCAGTAATGCCAAGTTTATATAATTTTCACTTAACTTTACTACTACTAAAAGAAAAAACCCAACTTTAAAAAATAAAAAATTTGCTTCAAATCGCCATTTCCTGAAAAAAATTAATTTTCTGCAGTTTGACCTAAGTAAAGGCTCATTTTTTGCAGGGTGAGGTACATTTTTTTTTATTGGTACCGATTTGGAATTCATGGGACTTTTTGATCTATTTTTTATACCATTTTGTTCTGGTTGGATTACCAACAACCCACAATTCTGGTGTTGTGTGTGTTTTCTTTGTTTCCTTTTTTTCACTTAATTTTATATTGTGCCAGTCCAGATTTTTACAGACATGGCTATACTAATGATGTTAATTTTTTTAATTGTTTAATTTATTAATATGAAAAAGTAATTTTTTTTTTAATTTATTCAAAGGAAAAAAAGAAAATTCTTTATATATATATATATATATATATATATATATACACATACCATTTTTCTAATTTTTTGGAACATGAAATCACTTGAGCTATATACTGCAGTACTCCTATATTGCAGGTTTTAGTCATTTCATTGATATTCTATGGCAGGATATGATAAAAGTACAATCATGGCCTATAGCCTTCACCATGCCCCTAGCTGCCATGGTAACCAAATAACACCCCTCAGAGGGACCGATTGGGGGCAGAAGAGTGTGTGACCCCGCTCCATACACCTTTTATTAGCACAATATGACACACAGTTACGTCCTTTTGCATTAAAGGATTAATATAAAGGCTCTATGCTTAGGCCATTAATATGTGATCAGTGGTGGTCCAACTTGCAGCACCCTCCACGATCAGCTAAAGGACCAGTACCACATCCCCTTCAGTTTTCTCTGTTGTGGCCGTGTCATTATTGCAGATCGGTTTTAAGTTCAGTCAAGAGGATGGGACAGAACTGCAGTAAGAGACACAGCCACAACTGTAGGATTGGTACTGTACCTGGGTAACAAAGTTAATGTGGCACAGTGGAGTTGTCGAGAGATAGACCCCTACATCACATGTTGATGAGGATAGACCATCAATAATATCCACAAAAAGCTTTGTTGTGAAGCCAGTACCAGCCTGCAGATCTTCATCTTTGTTCTTCCTTTTTTTCCTGTCCCACTTCGCCCTCCATTTTTACTCTATTCCTCTACTTCTTTCTTCTTCTCCTTCTCCCCTGTATATCTATTTCTGTGAAGTAATTATGAAGTATTATTGCAGTCCTGACCTCCTGTGCTATGTCCACTGCTATTCCCTCCTGCAGGGAGTAAAGGATTTCAGCGTCCCATTGAGTCTGGATTCCGCGGTGAAGGTGGATCTGGTGGTTGTGGGATCTGTTGCTGTATCTGAGAAAGGTAAACTGATTCTTATATTCCAGGAACAAAAACACATGAGCTGGGGATTGCTGATTGTTCAGTCAGGGGCCCTGTAAATGGAGGCCTAAAATTTCACATCCCTAGGCAAGAGAGGGATCCCAGCCCTTTAGAAGGCCAATATCTCCCTATCAAAATAACTGCTTAATAATATACAAACCTCCTTTCTAAAATGTAACTTTTATTAAGACTATATAAAATTATATAACCACAAAAAGACCTATAATCGTTGTGGTAAGCAGCAATAATATCTCTCTATCCACCCACGCAAGTCATGGGGAAGCCCAGATGTCCCCATCAACCTACACAATAGATTTGGCACAGCAGCTAAGAAGGAGGTCCCCATCACCTCACAAAAGACATGGGGCCAGCAATAGTTAATACATCGGTGTTCATTCTCCGCCTCCTGATTCCTGGATAGAATACTAGGACCCCAGTGAAGAAATACTACTTCAATGGGGATTATGTGTTTTTGTTTTTTCTTTTGTACAATGCCTTTCTCCAGCAGTGATGCATTATGGATGAAATGTGTGACTTTCTGTGTCTTCCTCAGGTTGGAGAATTGGGAAAGGAGAGGGCTTTGCAGATATGGAGTATGCGATGATGGTGGCCATGGGCGCGGTGACAGAACAGACCGTGGTGGTCACTGTGGTTCATGACTGTCAGGTAAGTACGGCACAAACATCACTGAGAAATTATGGAAGCTGAATCTTTTCTTTCAATGATCGAAATCTGAAGAGTCACTATGTGACCCTAAAATGGAGCCCTTTTATCCTTCTACAATATTTCTTACTTAGTGCATCTACACTTGCTGATCGCTGTGCAAATATAATTAATTTCATGGCAGCTTGGTGCTATATGATGTAAAAGCAATCATGGTCTGTGGCAGCAAACTGACAGCCATTAGAATCTGGTATCTGTGTAGGAGACTAAGACACAAAGAGGATGACTAATGCTATTAACTTGAGTGATACACCAAACCATCTGAGAAAACTGCGGGGTTCACATGGGATAGAGACCTATAACGGCATTGCAGATAGTTGCTTCTTGTGTTTGCAGGTGCTGGATATTCCGGAGGATCTGCTGGAAGAACATGACCTGACAGTGGACTATATCCTGACTCCCAATCGGGTTATCAAAACCAACTGCACTCGCCCTAAGCCAAAGGGAATTATATGGTCCAAGGTCAGTCTGGCATGTAGCATGGGATCAATAAAGAGGAACCTGTAACTGTAGTATCTCTGTGGAATGTTGCTTCTTGGCCTTTGACTAAATGCAAACATTGTATCTGTTCTGATCAATGGCTATTCCTGGGGCTACTGATTATGGAGCAGGTATTTTAACACACAGGTAGGTTAAGTTCTGGGTGCATTCAGGATGGCTTAAAAATTACTTGCAACCAAGGCTTTTAGGTCTAAACCCTACGGGACCAAGTACTTTGAAATCTAGAGATGCAGAAGTGCCCCAAGAGTGGTGACCGTAGGGTGCCTGAACTCACTGGGGAGAGGGAACCCTCCGAGTGATGGTGCACTTACCTTTCACCCGTTTGAGCACATCCACCTCTATTTGTCTGACCTTCAGGCTAGGCATCAATAAGGAATTTTTTTAATTCCAGATAAATGTCCAGGCTGTATTGACACTGTAACTTACTAGTTATTTAAAAAGAATATGTAATCCGAAAATGACCTATGGATTTAATTAGTGTTTTTATGGTAAACCTCTATTGCGAGAATTTTTGATGTTTTTCTTAATGTTTCATGTCACAATCTATATTTTTCTAAATCCTGAAATTCTGCAGTTTTCACTAAGGGCCACTGAGCCTGAAAATATCACTCCTGTTCCTTAGAGAAAACTTCCCAGGAGTCTACTTTTTATCATCAGAGATCGGATTACACTGAAATGTGATGCTAATGTATAGATAGCACAAGATCCACCATTTACATTTGGAAATAACAACTCAGCCCCTCCCTTT
Organism: Phyllomedusa bahiana; assembly: GCA_025379985.1. NCBI lineage: Eukaryota > Metazoa > Chordata > Amphibia > Anura > Hylidae > Phyllomedusa > Phyllomedusa bahiana. Next base: position 160,370 of record JAODAL010001063.1, on the reverse strand, counting down.
ACAGGTCACAGATTATGCCTAAAAAAAAAAACTCTCCCATAGAAGTCAGTCATCTCCTGTTTACACACTTCTATATCCATGTAGCTGCAGTACAGCATCTGCCTACATGCAGTTAAAATGACCAGAATAAAAACGACAAAAGTAATTTTAAAAAATTCTTGAAACATTCCATTTATTTTTGTATTTCACTGTGAGGTCACTGTTATGTTAATGTTTTAAGTTGCAGGGACTTAAAGAGATTGAGTCATCAGAAAATGACCTATTTTTTTAACGTTTTCATGTTAAACACATTTTTTGTTGTGTGGGTTTTTTTTTTTTTTTTTTTTTTAATTTTCCATATCACTATCAGTATTTAAAAATAAAATCCTGAAGTTCTGTAGTTTTTACTTTGGCCACGAGGCCTAATAATAGTCTGACACTTCCTGTTCTATAGAGAAAATGTTTCAGCTGTCTCATTATCAGTACAATCATGATTACACTGAAATATGTTTAGATATCAACGACTCCTCCATTCACAATAGGAGATGGTCACTTATGCCTAGAATCCTCTCCTATAGAAATCAATAGATTCCTTCCTGTTCATAGGCTCTTATATCCATGCAGCTGCTGTAGAGTATCTTTCTAGTGCTGCTAAAAGCAGCTCAGGCAAGATGGCTGCCCCCACAATCATATACAGACAACAGAAGTTAAGATCTACAGGCGCTTTCTTGCACTCATAAATTATGATTGGCAAAATCCATGTTTTTATGTTACTATATTTTAAGTCTCAAAATTGTTTTACTTTTCTGTCCATGGAACTGTTTGAGGGATTTATAAGTGAAGGATAAGTTTACGACTAAAAAGCAGCCCTGACAGAAAACCCCCACCATCCCACACACCATATCCACCTGTTTTCCTTGGTCAAGTACCTCGCCACTTTGTAAAATAAACAACACTATAAACACAAGCAAGAAAGTAAAAGTGAAACCCATTATCACAGTATCAGGTGTACACTCAATTTTACAATATGGGACAAGTATAGTTGCAGTGTACACAAGCGCCGATATAACCAACTATATCGCCAGATACAGACCACAGCATGGTCAGACACCAGCTCCAGTCACCATCGCATGACCATGAATACACACTGATCCAACACAGAAGCAAAATAACCGCTGACATCCAGGGACTCAAAGGAGGTGTTTTCTCCGAGTCTTTTTCCTTTTTCATCTGACTCAGACCGCCATGATGACTTCTCCTGACCATGCCTCGTCCCTGCAGAATTTACCACACAAACATCTTAGACTCCTCACTTTTCCAGAACTTTCCTACTAATTCCAACCTCTGTACAAAAGCCCCATCGATAGCGCCCCAAATGGTAATAATAAACTTATCGTGCCTCTAATAGTAAGATTATCTCAAGATGGACATTTGTTATTCTGTGTGGACCCACCTTTTATGTAGGTATACCCCAATTACGCAGGTAATTATATAAGACCCCCATTAAGTAGGAAGGTATGTAGTTCTTCTAGAAGGTAGGTGTATATGCCCCCATTAAATAGGTAGGTAGTAATATTGACCCACCATTAAGTAGGTAATAATATTAACCTCCACCCCCCATTAAATAAATAGGTACATAGGCCCACTGTAGATAGGTATTAATATTAAGTAGGTAGGTAGCAATACTGCCCCCCCATTAAGTAGGTATGTATATAGGCCCCACACTAGGTAGGTATACAGCCCCCTGTAGATAGGTAGTTATATATGCCCACTGTGGGTAAATAGGTAGGTTTATGCCCTCCTGTAAGTTAATGGGTAAGTATACGCTCCTCTATAGGTCGATAGGTAGGTATGCACCCCCCTGTAGGTAAATAGGTAAGTGTATATGCCTCCTGTAGGTAGGTATATATGCTTCCTGTAGGTTATATAACCCCTTGTTGATAGGTAAGTATATGAGCCCCTCTGACTAATTAAAAAGACCCCTCTCTCCCCCCAAAATCAGCATACTCTTCTTCTAAAATCTGAATAGAAGACTCCGTTCCCCTGCTGAGCAGCTATCTCCAGGACCTAGTGTCCGGTGTGACATCACATAAACCCCAGGCTTTCGGCCTAGGGAACACAGTGGGGAAGTGCCACTTTCGTTTTCAATTTTATGTGCAGCCTGAGCACCTGCTGCCGGTGGTGTGCGCTGATTGGGGTGGGCCGCCCCGAACCCTTTCCCTTACTACGCCTCTGCGTCAGAGGTTCTGTTCCATACTGAGGTAAACCTATCAGCAGCAATCTCTTTTGTCCTGATCGTTTGTTACAATGTATCAGTGGACAGGAGTCCACTCTGTTTGGCTCAGGATTCTCTAGATAGTATACACTAGATTTGTACTGTAAGAAATATTGGGACGGGATTCAGCCTCTGTAAGTAAAGAAGAACATTTCTGTTCCTTAAGAGCATTTAGGATATCTATGAAAATGGAAAGAAATTGAAACACGAGGGTCCTATTGTATGAAAATTGTCTCGGTCTAAGACTTTCTTTGTTGCCCATAGCAACCAATTAGAGCTCCCCTTTCATTTTTTCAGAGCATTATATTAAATGGAAGGAGAGCTCAATGGTTGATATGGGCAACAAGTAAAGTCTAAGACCTAGACCGTTTTCATACATGATGCCCAAGGTCTTTATAAGAAGATAAAAAGCTCAAGGATTAGGATTTTTTACCCTGTGCACTGGAGCTGGGGTACAGCCATGACTCGGGCAGGGTATTCGGGTGCCCCAGGCAAATAGGGCACATAGTGCCCCCCCCCCCCCCCCACTTTCAATTTAAAATTCAGCCCATTCCATGCCTCTTTGTGCCCTCTTCCTGTCTGAGATGAAGTGTTGCCCAAAGCGATCGCCTACCTTCACCAACCTGTTGTCCCGGCCCTGGGTGCAGCAGCACTTTTTAAGTAAGATACAGATATTTTTCTTTCTCTGTCCCTCAGATAACTCGGGAGATGATGAGTAAAATTCCAATTCTGCGGAAACTCCAGCAAATAGAGCGTAGAGCTGGGAAAGAGGTGACACTACAGAGTCACGGATACCCCCCCCAGAGTAACCGGACGAGACTGGACCACAGCAGTCATACTCCACCCATCATAAATGACCCAGGAGCTGCAGCCCAGAAGGATATCACCACTGTCTACATTGGGAATATCCCTTCAACTACCCGAGTCAGTGAGCTGAAGAGCATATTACGAGAGCAGGGTGTTCCTCCTGTGCACCTCACATGGCAAGGAGCCCAGCACCGAGCCTTCTTGGACTACAGTGATTCTTGCCAGGCCCAGCTGGTGCTGTCCAGCCTTGAGGGCTTGAGTATAGGAGGGCAAGTCTTACGGGTAGAACTTGCCAAAAGCCAGCGCAACAGAGTCAATTGACACCAAGTCTGTGGGGAGAAGAAGAGGGATTACTTCAAATATGGTGTTGACACCACAGGAAATTAAATTTCATCAGGCCAAGTAGATGGAAAATAGATGAAAAATGCAGTTTTCTGCCTTTTTTAAATATCTATTTTCAACCTTTAAAAGACCCCACAATGGCAAATCTGCCTGGTTATGACTTGAATGAATAAAATCCATCACATGTGGCTCCAGATTTTTTTATAGTGGTTTCTGATTTGCAGTAAATTAAAATGTTTTCAATGGGGAGTATGGGGCATGTGTGCTGGTGCTCTATGAAACCTGCAGTAAAGATAGATCACAGGGAAAGGCAGTCACACGAAGACAAACACACAGACGCTTACGTGTTTAAGCCATCAGGTGCTCTTAATCATAGCATGATTAAGGACACCTGATGTCTGAAACGTGTCTGTTTGTCATCGTGTTATGTTTTAGACATGGAATACAAGAATATTTTTAAGGAGGATGCTGGACTGCCTATTCTTGCTATCTATCTCTGGTTGACTCACAACGTCCTTGGTAAGCCGGTATATTTTTGTTTTGTTATTACAGGAAAAGGTAGTGACAAGTTGCTGCCCCCCCAAAAGTTAGTGAGATCCTACCCCTTGCACTAAGTCTGTGACCTCCCCCACAAAATCAGCATACTCCTCTCCTAAAGTCTGAATACTGGACCATTCTTGGGTTGTTTGACCTATGTGACTGCACTGTGTGCTTCCCTCTCCCATAGTAAAGGGGGTGCAGTCAGCACATCAGCTACTGCATGTGGTTTGGATAAGTGTATAGTGAGCCCAGCTGCAGTATCTCTTTATACCTAACACAGGGCTCTGATGCTCTAGGACAGAGGTTCCCAACCCTAGTCCTCAAGGCCCACCAACAGGTCATGTTTTCTGGCTTTCCTTAGCATTGCACAGGTGAAGTCATTATTGTCAGTGCATTCTGCACAGGTGATATCATTATTGTCAGTGCATTCTGTGGGAGATCCTGAAAACATGTCCTGTTGGTGTGCCTTGAGGACTGGAGTTGGGGAACACTGCTCTAGGACCTGGTGTGGTGGTGCATAGAGGTGAACAGGACCACACAGGGCAATAAGTTAACAGCGGGGTCTGAATTTATTTAGGGATACTGTATTCTCTCCCCCCCTCCCCCTCCCATGCCATTCATTACTTTCCAGCTTTTGAACCTGATTGAGCTCTCTATGCCTAGTTTTTGTTTTTAAGAAGGATAGTTCACATCACTGTCAAGCAGGAGGATTAAACAGCTTTCACTCTGCTTTAAAGTAAGTGCATTTTAACACCTAAATTATTTGACCTCCGGTGGTACTCCTGAAACAAACTCAGATCATGATAGAACCATGTAGTGGTCTTGGTTTAGTAAGATCTAGTTGTTTTGTAGCAGACTAAAGAACTTAGTCTTGTCTAGTTCAAGCACCAAGGGATTTCAGGACAGGGTGCTGTTTAACCCTATGTAGAATACCATAGAGTTTTATTCCACATTACTTACAGCTTTTTTCTTTCTTGCCTTTCTGTATATTTAAAGTTGTCACTAAAGTTGTAGTGATTGAAACACTGGCAAGATGCTCTAGTGCCCATTAAAAATGTTTAAATCTGCAGTTTTACAAAGGGAGAGAAAGAAGTTAAAACAACGTGTACCACTCATCAATGGTCAGCTGGCCAGTGGTGACTAGTGATCCATGTCCCAGATCTACCTCTGATGTCATGCAACCAGAGAGATGTCAAGCAAAAGGGGTAAGCTAGCAGCTCCAACACAATGTGGCGTAACAGATGGAGTGATAACCGTTTAGAGGGCAGCAGTTTTCATGTGAGGGCAGTCTTTTTTTTTTTGTTGCCACTACCCACTAGTGCAATGATGGTGAGGGCCAAGAACCATCCACTGCTGAGGTGGGATCCCTTTGCCAAGGCAGCAGATGGGGAAAATCACCAGCTCGTCTCGCCCACTCTGTCAGGGAGATGGGAGCGGTGTTGTTGGCAAAATCTCTAGCTACACCACTAGTGAGTAGTACATAATGTTTTATTACTTCATTTAGTAATAGTCATAAGCAGAACTGCAGCTATAGTGGCTTCTATAAGTACCAGGCTGCATGTCTGGCAGCTCAGAGTGTTTAATCCCATATGCTAAAAAAACAAGAGGGTGGCATTCTGCTCTCGGCTACTAGTCAGTGACCAGGCTCATAAGCGCTATGGTGCCCTATACCATCAGGGATCTTTGAATTAATTCTTCAATGCCCTATACCACCAGGTATATAGCATTAAGCCTTCCACTGCCCCACACCAGGAATTCTTACATTAACCCATTCACTGTGCTGGACCTCAATGATAAGTAGCATTAACTTTTCAACTACCCTTCACCGTAGATCCATACATATCTCCTCAATATCCTAGGTTATAATGGGTGGGATCTGGCCTGTTTTCTTAGATTCTCCCATATGAATTGTTAAAGGTAAAAAAGAACTGGTTTAGAGGAACTGGAGAAAAACAGGATCTTGATTTGTTCCACTGAATTCAGTTATAACCATGTCCTGAGCATGCATATTCTACTGAGTGATTAGACATGGATAGGTGCAAGGGTATCCTTGGCTCCCTGCCTGATCAATAAGTGCTTCCTCTTTTTACTCCAGTTTTCAAGATTAGATAGATTGTGTAATATACTTTTATATTCCAGGGGCTCAGGGAGTCAAGATGTTGTTTTAGTGTGTGCCACTATGAGGTGCTTGTCTTAGTATGAAGCCTGAGGATCTGCTGCAAAAGTGAGGAGCCAAAGACATTTGGTCAGCAATGTTTATCAGACCTGACAGGTTCCTGGAAAAAGTTATTGCAGTCTAGTTCAGATGGAGAAAAAAAGGAAGGGCTCCAGAGAAGCTATCACCTGAGAATCACTGGATGTAATTATACTGAAATCTGTTAGGGTGGGTTCACACTATGTTAATTCATTTGTTGGAGGTATCCGTTGGGGTACAGTGAAAAAAAGAGTATTCAGTTGTTTGGCTCCCACCCCAGGGAAATTTATGGGTTTGTAAAAAATCTCCCTGGGTCATCTGGGGCTTTCCCTTTCTTTTAAATTTCCACGCTTCCCAAGTCCCCGGAATTGTCAATGAGGAAACAACGTGATTTGTGGCATGGACAGTGTCCGAGTCGAACAGTACTTTGTATGAAGCTCCCCTAAAGGACTTTTCCCAACAATGTTATTCCCCAAAAAACCCAAAAGGAAATATGTGGGGGTACCATGTTTAAGTAAAGGTACCCAATGGATAGTAATCAATGGAGAAGGCATAGTCCTATAGGACTATTTTTGCTTTATATTCCAAGAATATATCCCTTCCCTGTGGGACTTAAAAGGGTGGTGCTATGGACACTTCGGACGCAGGGACTAATGTCGTGTGAATGAACCCTAAGGGCGCATTCCCACGGAAAAGTGACAAAAAACCTGGTGGGTTTTAATGGACGGGAAATTTATCCTGTTTTGGCGGCCTCCCCACGCCGCGGTGGGGGGATGGTTTTTCCCTCTGCGATGAGTGGAAAAAAAGCCCTCCCCCTTCACAAGCAAAAGTTTCCGTCCAAAAAACCCGGTGGGGAAAATTTTGGGGTTTTTGTAGAATTTTTTGGGCGGGCGGAAAAAACCCCAAAAAAGGGAAAAAACCCGCGTGGGGACTGCGAAACGGGTTTTTCCATAAGTACCTTTGTGCCATTTTCACCCGGGTTTTTTTAAAGGTGGTTGGGAAAAACCGCAAACCGCCTAAAAAACCCGGCCCTGAACACCCCGTGCAGTGGGGCATCCCCCTTAAAGCTATGTCCCCAAATGCACACTTTTTCTTTTCTTTTTTCAGCATTTTTTTGTTTTCTGGAACTGTTGAAAAAACAACTGAAAACAGATCCCATAGGCTTTAAGGATATGTCTACACAGCATAGAAAAACGTCAGTTTTTCCAAAGTTTTTCATTTACTAAAAACACTGAAAAAACAACTTAGAGTCCCATAGACTTCTATAGTAAAAACGTCCTGTTGTCTCCACCAAACCTTTTATTTCTGCTCATTTTATTTGCTGTTTGTTTTTTTGAAACCTGTTTCAAAAAATGACTGAACAGGGCAGAAAAATAACTATTGGAGTCTATGTAAAGTTTCGGATGTTTTTTTTTTGTCACAAAAAAATGTGCAAAAAAATGCAAAATGTGCCAAAAAGCGGACAGCTTTTGACGGGCAGTGAACAAAAAACTGTTTTATGAATGTTTTTTATTTTTTTCAGAGCAGTAAAATATATGATCTCTGATTATAATGCTGTGGGCAACAAAGACACTCATATTGTTAGACAGTATTGATAAATGAATCCAAATCTGAATATAGTGCTAGGCACACTTTGGCCACTAGATGTCACTCATATCACAAAAAACGGGTTTTTCCCAAAAATAGTTTTTTTTTCCGGGGCCTTTTAATAAAACATTTGCAGAACATAGGGCCATTTAAATGGGGGTTACCCCCAAAAATTCGGGCACAATTGGTAAAAAAAAAAATATTGTATATGCTTCACACCACATTTATTATGTGCTTTAGACTGTTTCTAGACACTTCTGCACCCTTCTGTTAAGAGTGTGGTCTTGGTAAAAGGAGTGTGACTTAATGTAAAAAGGGGGGCAGGGCAATGGCCCCAAAAAATGGGGCACCTCCCCCCCTTTTAATTTGCAAAACCAAAGGGTTTGGGAAAAGGGCCGCTGGAAATTCAAAATGAAAAATTATCTCCCCCCCTGGGGGGTTTTCGCCGGGGGGGGAGGAAGACGGAGTCCTTTGGTTTTCCTTATGAGAACTGTAATTTAACCGAAAAGAAGGGGCCCTTTTTTCAGCCCGAAATTTGCGCACTTTGGCGCGTAATTACGGACCGAAATACATGGCCTAAGAGTAAATTCACACAATGGGTTTTACGATTAATTGTATGTAGATTTCGCATCAGATTCCTCGTTAAAATAATTTAGAGGGCCAGTTCGTGCTTTGGTTTACACAGTAAACTACAGCGTGGAATTTTTACACAATGGATTTCAAGTATGTGGTGCAGGAAAAAAAGAATGGACATGTCCATTCTTTTGAGCGGATCCATGACGGATTCTGCTCTGGCAGGAGTGATGCAGCTGACCCCCATTGAAATGGAGCTAACCTGTGTCCAAATTAAACGTAAATACCCCCTCAAAAGGGAAAAAAATCCTCGGCTTTAATTTAAAGAACCCAATAACTCAGATTTCGCTGAGTTTTAAAATTTGAAAAATTTTTTTCCGGGTTTGGGAAAAAATCTATTGTTTAAAAAAACCCCTTTCCTTTTTCCCCCAAATTTCCCAAAAGGGAAAGAAACCCAAAAATGCCCAGGGGGGCCCTGTGTTTACATTTTTATGCAATACCAGTATTTACATGTTGGGGAAGCTCGTCGGGGGGCCCTTTTACAAAAGAACCCAAGGGGACCCAAGTAAAGTTTTCTTGGTGGTAGATTTCCTTTTTTTTTTCTGAAATCCAACCAAGCCCATATGATGCTAAAGATTTCTGCGGGACACCATTACAAATAAATTCAGACCCCAGACCAAACCCCCTAGCAAAAAAAAAAAATCAAAATAGACCCAATAAAACATGGCAGTCCAGACCAGTCTTCTCCCAGACACCATGAAAAAGCACCAGAAAGTAAGCCTATACCATTAAATGGACAGGAACCCCTTAATACAGACTTCAGACTGTTACGCGCTGTGATCTGGGCTTGTTGTCAGGTGTGTGTATTGATGCCTTCTATAAGGGTTTGCGCAGTGAACGCATGAGAGCCAGTATCGCCTGCTGTAAGATTGAGGCTTAGGCAGCCATCATTGGGTGATGTAAGACCGTGCGTGAGACAAGTCCTGAAAATAAAAGCCCTCAGAAGATTTTGAGGGTGCTGATGAGTCTGAGAGACATTTGGCAGTGTTCTGCTGTTGTTCTTGTGTGCCCTGAAAGGGGTTACATAATCTCCAAAAAATTTTGGGAACCCGCAAGAGAATAAAAAAGTGCTTTTAAACCCAATTTTTAAACTATTTTCCCAAATAGGCAAACTTAAACTCAAACGTTCTCTATCTATTAAACACAAAAACCCGAAAACTTTTTAAAATCTAACTTTTAACCAAAAAACCCACACTTTTTAAAAAACCTGATCTCACCTCTTCATTTAACCCTTGCCTTAAAAGAGGGAATAACCCCCTTTCATCATCAAGTCTGGGGGAAACCCCCAACCAATTAACAGGAGAGCCTTATTTTCTATAGCAAATTACTAGCTTCAGTAAGGGACCCCCAAGCCAACTACTTGGGCATTTCGTCCCAAATCTCAAGACACAGAACAAAAAAGGGCCCCCTTGTGACACCGTCGCAGCGGGACACTTTTTTCCCAGAGGTGAGAGATCACAATTTAAAACGTCATCCCCGCCCTCGCCGACATTTTTCCCCAGCAAACCCTGGTTTTATCAAGGCAGAGGCCCCGATCAAAAGGGGTTTCTAAGCTAATTTCCTTTTTTTTTAAAAAGTTAGGTAAACACCCATAAGGTGCCACCAATTAGTATAAAAAATCCACATAAAACCCACTCCCCCTTCCGGGGTTTGCACATCATAAAAAGTCCTGCTGAAGTTTGCCCCCATGCTCTCAGGGCCAACAACCTTCAGTAAAATTTTCCCATCTCCATAACGGGTTTGGCGCCCCATCTTCCCGGTACTCCCCGTCCAATGCCTGCCCAAAAAACACCTCAGCCCGACTGTGAGGGCTTCCTTTCCCCTTCTTTTCATATTTTGCAATTTTGCGTGCCTCACCTAGAAAAAAATAAGCAGACTAGGTATAAACTTTAAACACGCACACTGCCATTTTTTGTAATTCCCATAACCCCCCTTCCTTCAATATCTAAATGCAATTCATTGAGAATAAAAAACTCCACTGTACAATAGACCACGGGCATATTATCTTCCCCAAAAGCTCTTCCCCCTTTTAAAAGTAATATGCATTTTCCTTTCCAATAGAGCTGCAGACCCCATTAAATACATTTTTCCACGCATTGTTTGTCTCAAGATTTATATTCAAAAACCCTATTTCTCTTTCAAAAATGTAATATTCATACTCATTTTAATAATATGTAGGCCCTATGGCTACCCTCCCCCCCCTCCCACAGTCTGACCTCACAATTTCCCCATTGAAGATTCTCCCTAGGGCTCCAGCTAGCCTTTAAAACCCCACCACATCAAAAATTTGGGAGAAAGAAAAACTCCATTTTCCCCCAAAAATGCCACCGCATCCAGCGCATCCGCCTCGTACAAGACCCGCCGCAAGCAGGAACAATAAATCTCTACATACATGATTACTTACATGAATAGTCCCTTTTCAAAAGCACTATAAAGCATCCCTAATTTGTTTAAATTTAAAAAAGGGGGCCTCCAAAGTGATGAATATCTGTCATCCCTTACAGGACCCAGGGGCAAAAGAGGGAAAAAAGTAGAGGGAAAAGGGGGGGGGAGGAGAGGGAGGGGGGGAAAGGGGGTCGAGGGAAAATGGAAGGGAGGGAAAAAAAAAAAAAAAAAAAAACATATGAACTCGATGGGTTTAAAAGTCATATATTCAACTGTGCAAAATTCCCCCTTGACCGGGACTTAATCACAAATATCAAAGTTTCTTCAAAAATTATTATATAGGGAATTTACCCAAAATCAAATAAAAGGGCCCAAAAGAAAAACCTTTTTTTAGGGCCCTTTTGGTTTCAATGTTTTGAAATCTTGATCCATCTTGCCTCTTCCTGCAACAAAACTACATCCAAAACGCCCCTTTTCTTTTTCCCCCAGCTTTTTTCCCCACATATACCCCCAAAAAATTTTTGCACCCCTATTTCGCCATTAAAGTACTTCCAAAATGTGTCTTGCAAAGGGGAAATTTTTACCTCTAGGTTTTTTTAGTACTCAGATGTTTCGAGATCCGACGACGGAAAAATCCCGTATTGGGTTTTTTCCCCCATAGATCCTTTGGGGGGGGTAACATAGCCCCCTTAAAAAACCCCTCTGGTTTTACAATTTATTTAATTTTCTTATCTCAAATTTCTCTTATCAATGGGGTTAAAAAAAATCCCTTTTGTTTTCCATATGAATGGACAGAATGAACAGTTGCCACAGGGGTATGAGCCTACAAAAGGGGACTGCAACCTTTTTTTTTTGGCCCTCTCCCCCAAAATTGGGCTATGGGACAAATTCATCCCTAAGATTTTTTTCCCCCTCTTCTATAAGTGGAAAACTAGGGTATTTTGAAAACACCTCGAGAATACTGGAAACTCCATCGAATGTTTCCCCAAAGTCTTCTAAAATTAAAAGCTCCCCATTTCATTAGCTCTAACCCTCAAAGGTACCTATACAACGAATTAAAAACGTTTTTTTCTCTCTTCTTTTTTTCTGATTAAAAAAATGTCCTCTGTCACTTGGGCCACCCTATTAAAAAAGCCTTCCTCAAACATTTTTTTGGGGAACCCCCTTTCCTGAAAACGGGGCATTTAACTTTTTACATTCTTTTTTTGAAAAACCTCTAAAAGTAGAAAAAATTTCACGAGCCCTAAGGGAAATTTGGGCCCATTTGGGAAACCCCTTTTTTTTTTTGAAGGTGGGGTGCCCCTTTGAGAAATGTAAAAAAACTATTTTGGGAAACCGTATTTTTTTCCCAAAATATCTTTGCTGGGAAACGCTTTTTTTTATCCAACATAATTTCAAGATCCAAAAAAATTTAAATTTTCCCCCCGATGAATTTTTAAATTTTGAAAATTTTATCCCCCCTTTCCCTTATCAATTTAAATTTTTGATACAAAATCCCTTTAATGATTTTTTTCCCACCATCCCCCAAAAAAACAGAATATCATCAAAAAGCCCCCCCCAAAAAAAAATCCCATCTTGGGGAAATTTTCAAAAGGGGTTTTTAGAAAAAAAAAATAGCATCCTCCCACCAACCCCAAAAAAAAGATTAGCAAAACTTGGTTGGGGAAAAGGAAAAGTTCCCATGGGGGCACCTTTTATCTGGTGATTTAAAAGGGGCCATCAAAAAAAAAATAGTTATGTGTCAAAAAAAAAAATCCCAAAAGCTGTAAAAAAAAAATCATTTTGTTTCCCTAAAATTTTGTACCTCTTGTGTTCAAAAAAAACTTGATTGCTTTTAGGCCCAGGTCCCTGTTGATGTTACTGTTTAGGGCCTACGTCCCAAACTTGCAAAAAGTGTACTCTCACCACCACTAATCGTTTAAAATTTTCATCACAGTGTCCTTCGAAAACTTTAAGATATGAAGGAAGGCCAGTGACAAAGGGGAAACAGTATACGATCAACATAAAGTGCTGGGGCCTTGTGTTAAATTGTTTTCTTTCCTTGGCTAAAGGTCTTCCTGGGATTGGCACTACCCCCTTTATCATTTTGGAAAAGCATAAAAGGTGAATAGAAAGGGTTCCAAAATTTGCCCCCAAAATTTTTTTTTCCCCCTCAAAAATTAATTTTTTTTCAATTTCCCAAAACCAAAATCCTTTTTAATTTTCCTTTTAGATACTCATTGGTTGGGTCTTTTGGGAAACCCTAAATGTTTTTAATTTACCAAAATTTTTCCCCTCAACCCCTCGCCAAAAGTAAATTTTAAATTTTGGAAGGGCAATTTACCACCCTTGGGCACTGGGTTTTTATTACAAACTCCCTTTAGATTTTAGTTCGGGAATAGCTACTTCTTCCTCCCATTTTAAATTTAAGAAGATGGGGGTTTTGTTGAGTTTTTAGGGTTTCTTTAGGTCTTTTCGTTACAAATTCCACAACGTATCCCAAAAAAATTTTTTTGTGATATCGGGAAAGGGGTTTTTCCCAGATTTGGCCCTTTAAATTTGTCAAAGGGTTTTATCTAGCAAATGGGGGGCTCCTTTACCTTAAACCTGCAATTGTTTAAGATCCCCCCAATGTTTTCTCCCCTAGTTTCCCAAAAGGGTTTTTTCATCATTAAATTTTCTTTTTATGATATTTATGCAAACCCAAATTTTTTGCAAAAAGATTAATAAACTTTTACCCCCTACAAAAATTTATTAAATTTGGGCATGGGAGTGAACGTAAACCGATGAAACACCTTTTTTTTTATTTTTTCCCTTAATTTTTATGAGAGGATAAGTTTTTAAACACTTTTTAGTGCTCCATCCCCTTTTTTATTTCTGATGATTCCCTTCTCTCGATTCCCCCAAGAAATCCCTTTGGGGGTTCCCAAAAAAAGTGGGTGTATTTGCGTCCGAGATTGAGTTTTTCGCTGGGGTCATAACCTGTTTTCCCTTTCCCGCCACTGGAGGCGTATTTGGGATTGCCATTTAAGATCAATTTCCCCCCCTCCCCCCCCCCCATGGGCCGCCACACCACAGGATGCAGAAGAGGACAATGTATTTTCCCAAGATCCCTCTCCCGATTGAATCTCTGAGGATTCTGATTTGGGACTTTCCGATAGAAAAATTTTTTATGCGTTTTCTTATTTGGGCCAACTCTGTTCTTCTCTGACCCTTCCTCCAGCCACTTTTTTCCCCTGCGTATAGCTATTAAAAAAACCTGTTGGGGTTTATTTCTCAAAGAATATGCAAATTAGATATTGAAGAGAAAGGGGGTTATGGGGAAATTTACAAAGATTGGGAAATGTTCTGTGGGAAAGTGATACCTAGTCCGCTTAGTTCTTTCTAGGTGAGGCACCCCAGTTGCAATAATATGAGAGAAGTGGGGATGGAAGCCCATCCCCAGTCAGGGCGAGGTGTTTTTTGGTCAGTGCATGGACGGGCCCCTTTCGGTAAGATGGGGCGCAAGCCTGTTTTTGGGGATGGCAAAATTTGACTGAAAAATTTTTGGCTCATGGAGCAAGGTGGGAGGGTTCGCAAGGGGCATGTTATGAAATGTGCACCGCCGGGAAAGGGGGGGGGGGTTTTTAAATTTGGGTTCTTGATAGCAAAAATTGGGGACCCCCGTATGGGGTGTTTTCCTAAAATAAAATTTAAAAAGGGAAATTTAGCTTTGACCCAAAGGTTTTGGGGGTCTAAGCCCTTTATAAAACCAGGTTAGCTGGCGAAACAAGCGGGTTTCAGGCATGACTTTTAAATTGGATCTCCACCTTGTCAAAAAGTTGGGCACCTGCTGCGACGGTTTTCCCCAAGGGGGGCCCCCAAATTGGTTTTGTCTATGAGAAAGGGACGACTGCCCAAATATTGGCTTTTGGGGTCCCTTTTGAAGCAAATACCTTTTCCAAAAAATATAACTCTCCCCGTTTAATAGGTGGGTTTTTCCAGACTTGATGATGGGAAAGGGGGTTATTCCCTCTTTCAGAACAAGGGTTAAAAAGAAAGAGGATAGAGTCAGGTTTTTAAATATGTGTATAGAGGTTAAGAGTTAAAATATAATAAAAGTTACGTTTTGTGTTTAAAAGATGGAAAATGATAGATTTTTAAATTTGCCTAAGGCAAAATAGAAAAAAAACTGAAAGGGGTTTTTCCACTGAAAAAAATTCATTGCATAATTTACAGAATAAGCCATCAACCACATAGGTGCGGGTCCCACCTTTTAGTTTGTTAATTTCTTCCCTCAAAGAAATACTCCCCCGCAGCATTTAAAAAGGGTTTTCTAACAAAAGGCATTGATGGGATACCCGCTAGGTATTCCAACAATGTCCCTAAAGGGAGTTCTTGGAAAAAACGAAACCTTAAAAAACCCCCTGTTTTAAATAAGAGGGTTGGGGCCCGGAAAAACCCCTTAGTTTCAATGAAGAGTCTCCACCCAAACTCTCTGTTCAAAACCCGAGAGGGTTGGAACTCATTCAAAGAGAAAGGTTTGGGGCTTTTACTTTATTGGGCATTGATGGCCCTATGCTAGCGATATGTCCTTTAATTTCCCCAAATGAGACAACCCCTTTACTGTCTTTATGTGGACGCTGCATTGTAATATGTTTTACTTGATGCAAATAGTGTTATTTAGTATTGCATTAACTGTGGCGTTCTTAAAGGCGTTGTCTCGCTACATTGATTCATCTTAACTCAGTCCTGTTTTCTGGGTTTCATTTTGAAATTAGGGGTGTGTTTACTGGCTTCTACTAGGCTGCAGTAGAAGCCAGGTCTGTAGCTATAGCAACCAGCACTGACAGCCTATCAGGAGAGATCAAACAGGTCTGTAACTATAGTGATGTGAGGAGCCTATACAAGAGGGAATAGCTAGGAATAGGTAGGACACTGTGAATAAACATATATTGCAAAGTGACTTGTTTTTGCAAGATCTTTAACATAAAAAACAATCCTTGTAGTGAGACAACCATTAAATGTGTTTGGTGTGTTAGCACTGCCCGCTTGTAACTGGATTATAATGACTGTGCCTACTGTTCAGAGTACCTGTTTAACACCCTTAATCCACCATGCCATTTTAGTACGGCATGACAGTGTTAAAGGAGTATGGAGCGGGCTTGCTCTATGCGTGGCGGGTTCCGGCTGTTAGATACAGCTGACACATGCCACTATCAGCAGAGATCGGAGCCGGCTCCAACCTTTGCTGTTCAATACCTTAGATGTTGTGACAATCGCAACCGCGGTATCTAAATGAATGAGAAATGGCACCTTCAGGTCGAGATCGCGGGATGCAGATCATTTAACATGTGTAGTTTTCCATCACTGCCCTGTCTGCAATTATAACATTTCCTGCCCCAGACAGGAAATGCTTGAACTGACATCTTTGGACACCCTTTTATTTGGATTTTTTTTTAATGGTGCTATAGGATAATGAAAACCCTACGTCTTTGGTTCTGCTGGAATCATATCAGCCTGCAGAATACAGAAAACAAATCATTGATACCAAAGAGCGAACGCCATACAAAAAAAAAAAATTAAAAAAAAACATGAAAACATGGTAGTTTTTTTTCACATTTCACCCCACTTAGAAATTTTTTTGCTGTTGCAGTACACCCTCCACAAACATGGCTACTCCTCAACTTCTGTCTCATTCCCCCTTCCTTGTAGATTGTAAGCCTTTACGGTCAGAGTTCTCTCTCCCTCTGTATCTGTTGTTAGTCACATATTGTCACCATTATACTTGTTTGACTTATGTTATGTATGTAACCCCCTGACTGTACAGCGCCCTGGAATCAATGGCGCTCTAAAATAAATGATAATAATTTACCAATAGAAAACTAAAACAGCAGCATAAGTAGCAATAATTCAAGGTATGAATATTAGCAGCATATATCAGAGAACCCACATGGTAGTGCTAAATAGCAGAAAGCCACATCCATGGGTGTAAATATAGTCAAAGCAGCCACAGCAAGTGCCATGGGACCCAGAGGTTAAAGAACATCGTTCCTTTTTGTAGAGAACAAGTATTTGGTGTTTTCTGCTCTCCATCTCTACTATGTGGGTTCCTTGATATGTGGCCGTATTATATATAACTTTAATTATTGCTACTTATGTTGCGGTTTTATTACTTGTCATTAGGTGGTGGGGCCCATCTCATTTTGCTATGGGGCCCTATGGATTATAGTTACTCCCCTGCCACCAACATGTTAATCTATACAAATAGATATACTAATGTTGAATCTTCTGGGACCTATATCAGATTGGGTCAGTTGAATTATAGCTGTGCCACCTCCTTAGTGATGTGGTCACTACTGACCCCTCACCATACAAACATCAATCTTCTGGGTGTTAAAGGGGTTGTCTTACTTCATTGATTCATCTTATCTCAGTCCTGTTTTCTTGGTTTCACTTTGAATTCAGGGGCGTGTTTACTGGCTTCCATTAGGCTGCAGTAGAAGCTAGGTCTGTAGCTATAGCAACCAGTGCTGGCAGCCTATAATGAGAGATCAAAGAGGTCTGTAGCTATATCGACCTGAGGAGCTGTTGCAGCCCATACAAGAGGGGATATCTCAGAATAGGTAGGACACTGTTAATGGACACATAATGAAAAGTGACTTGTTTTTGCAAGATCTTTAACATAAAAAGCAATCCTCGTAGTGAGACAACCCCTTTAACATCACTTTACTTGTTCACCCTTAGGCTAGGTTCACACGGCTTAACTGCGGGGCGTAATTTCGCCCCGCAATTACGCCGTGTGGACGGGGGCGGGGCGGGAGCGGGGAGTGAGCGGGGGGTCGGCACTCGCCGGCCCTAGACAATCACTGCTAGCAGGCGCGTATACGCGCTAGAAAGTGACATGTCAATTATCTCCCCCAGCGGCGTATTCACCGGGCGGGGAGAGGAGACGTAATCCATAGTTCTCTATGAGAGCTGTGAATTACTGTAATGAATGGGCCGTTTTCAGCCCGTAATTTGCGCACTTCGGCGCGTAATTACGGACCGAAATAAGGCCCATTTTAAGCCGTGTGAACATGGCCTTACAGACAAAAACACACAGCTGTGTGAATAAGGTTCTATACATGTGGCCATACAGAACTGACATCAGAGGGCGCCATAGACTTTAGAATGGGGCTAGTATGGTCATAACTTTTTTCTTGGATTTTGGATGGGATCCCTCAACAACGTGACAACAATGGTATATGATGTTCTCTAGTACTACAGAAACCTTGTAACTAATATCCCAGGACATACAACCTCCAAATCTGTGCACCCTGTTCTTTCCACATTAAGACTTTATAAATTGCAATACCTGTTTTTTTTTTTATTAGAGAACCTATCTGATTGTATTACTCCTTGTTGAATTGTAGTTTTCCAGCAGTTGCAGAAACCAGGTTAGAAATCACTGTACCACATAATAAATTATCAAAGTATAACTAACATACTAGTATCACTGAAGCCTGAAGCCCCCCTGGCAAATTCCTCATATTATATAAAGTCAGGGATGCCATCTGTAATTTTAGGGCCTCATACAGCCAAAGCATCTGAGTCCATCATCTATTACAAGTTCCTTGCACCATTTTCAGAAGGGCCCTTTAAAAAAAAAAAAAAAAAAAATCCTCTCTCTCTCTCTCTCTCTTTCTGCTTTTCTCTCTTCTTCTTTCTCTTTTCTCTCTATTCTCTTTTCTCTTCTCTCTTTCTCTTTCTCTTTTCTTTTCATATATATATATATCTCTATATTATCTATATCTATCTATATCTCTATATATATCAATTATATATCTATCTATATATCTATATCTATTATATCTCTATGGAACCCGACAGGAGTACTGCCCTGATGGACCCCTGTATACAGTCACTGTGTTCCACACTACCCTCTGCTCTGCAGCACTTCTGTATCTCGGAGGGAGATATAGCTCTGTTCATCCTGAGCTTCCTGTTTCATTAATACCAGAACTACAGTGAATACTGACACACATATTATTTTATGTAATTATCACATTTTATGTTAGAGTTTGTTGTTAATCTTTTTCACATCCCTGAACATTTCTGGGTAGGCGATAATTTGGGAGTTGCCGTTGTTTTATTGCAGATTTTATTTGCAATTCAGTCTCTGAGGGAGACGGCCATGTTACTTGTTACCTAGCATTCTCAAATACACATATCAATATTAGTTTATTTTAGAGAGGAAAATGCCCTTTAAAACTGAAAAAAGGAAAACTGATACTTAAGATGTTATAAATAAAGCTCGATTGTTCCTGCATCTTGCGGACACTTGAGGCTACAGGACAATGGTGGAGATGAGTGCGTGTGACATGACAAGGGCTTAGGGCTCCTGTCCCACATAGGAGGGCCAGACTTCCTCACTGCTCTATATATAAGTCCCCCTGGCTGCAGCCGAGCAATCTCTGGGGCTTCCTGCACATTCAGGATATCTGCATGAAAGTGTCTCACACAACATTGAGACTGAACTCACAACCTCTGATTGTCTTATCTCGGACACACCTGCTGCAGACATTTGCTTCAAAGTCTTCCCCCCTTCCCTCCATTAATGTATGTACTGCTATCATAGGCGCTGCTTATTAATGATAATCTTTCTTAAGATGCATTCCTGACCTCCAGCATGGAACTTGTCCCAGATCCATCACATAGGCTGATGGATCCTTGAGCTCCATTAATCATCACTATGTACAGGCCCCAGGGGTGTAGCTATAGGGCAGGGGTGTCAAACTCATTTTCACCTAGGGCCACATCAGCATTATGGTTGCTCTCTAAAGACCGCTACCTCTGCAAAGTGATGGTTGTGTAACTCCAGGAAACCTGGGGTTACATGTATTAAATCATCTAAGACTTTATCAGAGCTCCCATTTCATTTTTGAGAAAGTCTTACACCTAGACAGTTTTCATACATGTCGCCCCTGGTCTGTCTGTGGCCGAGTCTATCCCTCTCACTGTGTAAACTTTCAGGAATCTGTTGAAAATTCAACTGTACCCAGTGCTGTGTAGAACTCAATAGAAACTCCATGCTGTAGTTTTAACTTGGTACATTGTGTTCCTTACTGTATATTATTTGTCAACTGCTCAAGTCTTCAATAAAGACATGTTTAAAGAAAATCCATGCTGTAGTCTACGCAGCGCAGATTTTTTATTGAGGATTTCTAAACCAACGGACATCCGAGGGAAGAGAGAACATGTTCTATATTCTGGCGGATTCATGTAGCCTCAATGTATGGGGCCGACGGGGAATCCGAAATCCAACCATGTTTTTTTGCGCAAAAATCATGGTGCAGCGAAGTTAAAATACCAACAGATTTCTGACTGTATTTTAACTAAGCTGTGTGGACATAGCCTAAATGAAGGTGGTAAAGCAGATTTGGCCCGCTGGCCTTCAGTTTCACACACATTGGGTGTACAGGTTGCCATCACATGCCATGCCCCGGAACTTATATAGGGACCCTGACATATAAAAGAAAAAACAGATAGCATGCAACAGTAGAAGAGTTATTGGACCTATGTATAGCATATGATGGTTCTGGGGCCCTTGTACAGATTTGACATAGGGGCCCAGTAGGGGCTACTCTTTCATACATGGGTGGAATTTATTATAGCTTGTACACCAGCTTAGAAAAGCTGCATATTTTGTGCAAACAAGTATTACACAAAAATGTTATCTTTACTGCATTTTTCAGGCTCATAGCTAATGTAGTTTTCATTTTCTGGCCCATTGACTGCTAAAATTAGTGCCAAATAGTATTTAAATGTATGCTCCTCTAAATACCTTTGGCACGTTACTTATGGGTGTTATGCATTAGGGCCTATGTGTGAAACGCATGTCTTAATGAACTCCCTCCATTTATGTTTGGAATGAAAGTGTATTCTTAAAGGGATTTTCTCACCATGCAGTATCTTAGAGCCACAGACAGGCTGTGGGTTGGTCTATAGCAGTGACTGGCAGATCAGTTCTGCTATTCCTACCTATTCCTTTTACACTAACATGAGTTCAGAAGATTTATAATCTGTAGTGTACAAGACTATAGAGCGCTAAACATTAAAACGTGTTATTACCCTAGGTAAACAAAGCTTCTGTGCTAGAGATAAGACTCAGCAGGGAGTGACTCACCATGGCCAGACTGACTGACTGCAGCTTATATCAATCATACAAGAGAAAGAGCAGGGAAAAGTGGTCGGTAACCAAGAGAAACTTGTGTGCACAAGGAGGAGATAAAAGCTTCCTTAGCTCATGAACAAAGCAAAATCAAAACAATAAAGTATTTGATAATAGTCTTCATTTACCATTCTCTTCATGTTAAAAGCTAATCACTGTGGTGAGAAAACTCCTTTAAACCCTTAGAGCTGTATCAATGGGCTGCTGTGTGTTCACTTGCCCAGTAGATGGAGCCAAAACACAGAACGTGAAGAGCTGTGTCTGCAAAGGAATCTACCAGAGAGAAGGCAGATGGAGAGACATTTGGAGAGCCAAAGTGACAGGATGAGGAAAGGGAGGTGCTTGAGATCAGACAGAGGAGAGGAAGCAGAAGGGAGGTTGGTATGGGATGTCCCAATTTTGAGAGTGTAACTTGTGTGTCCTATACTGTGTGTGCCCCTGCACAGAGAGCAAGAAGGAAATTTACTTGTGAGGTCTCAGGACAGGCATGGACGCCAAAGAGAGACCATTACACCATATAAGGACTGTACCGTTGTACCGGTATACGAGTTACCGAATAACTTTATGCAATTGTTACCCTGTTCATTTGTTCTTTTGTACTAAATTTACTGTAAAGAAGAGTTAAAGATAGTGACTCTGTTTATTCGCAGACAAGGATTTTACAGAGGCAAACAAATACTCTGTTCTCTTTAAGGTTATTGTCTAGGTCTCTTGTAGATGCTGGGGGTTCAAGCATTTATCACCTTTCCAGTGAATAAGTCATACTTGCCAACCCTCCTGGCATATGGACTGTTGAAGGGGTGGAATTTATACAAAGCCTGCCCAAAGATGGGATGCTACAGTGCACAGAAATCGAATCCAGGCTTATCTGATAAAGTTTATAAACCAATCAATTTTATGGATCCTCCTAACTTCTGTGTGATAAAGTTGCATGTCAAATTGTATTAGCTTTCATCTACCAATGACTTTATTTTTAGCACAAGAGGCAAAATATGCAACTGCATTGTATCCTGTAAAAATGAAAAAAATAAGACAAAGTCATGAAAAAATGAATAGAAGAAAAAAAAAAATATATTATATATATCTGTGTTGTGTACATATTTATATATTATATAATATTTATATTATATTCAATACTGGGGTAAGGAATGTATGTATGTATATATATATATATTTATTTATTTATTTTCTCTAAAAGGCATTTTTTTAAAGTACGACGATCTTGTGCATAGTGGCGAGTGATTTACAGTAATCGGCCGATCATGCGATACACAATGACCTAACATTTTCAACATGTTGGATCACTTTTTGGCAGACAGTAGGCTTCCCTTGGCCATTGTGAACAACTTTTCATTTTAAGATAATGGTTGGACAAATGGTTAAAATCTTCTTTTTCTCATGTATATGGCAAGCTGTTTATGTGAATTTTGTTGCCAGTTTCACCAAGTGCATTGCTCCACAGCCAAAATCTTGTGGATTTGGAACTTTGTCAGATTAACTGTAGATTTTATCTGCTGTTCATGAATAGGGCTTGCTGAAGTTGTATTCACTTACATTGTACTGGGCAATATACAAATCTAACAGTTTGTGACCCCAACCTAAGTATTTGGTCTTGCACTCAGTTGTTTGTCAGAATTCTACTTTCTCAAAGCAATTATGTTGCTGCGAAATGTAAAGTGACTCTACACCTGTAACACGATTGGAAAAAATGAACACAGTATCACAAGCATCTACAAGATTATGTATACAGAATAAGGGTATGTCCACATAGGTTGCATATGCTGCAGATTAAGGCAAATCCACAACATATTACAGTAGCAGCAAAGTAAATGAGATTTAAGAAATCTCATCTATATGCCATGGAAAAATCCACCTGGAATCCTCGGAGAAATTGACTTGTGGAGCACATTTAAAATCCACAGCATGTCAATTCATGCTGTAGACATGCTGCAGATTTAAGATTTTCTCCATTCAATGGATAACTCAAAATCTGTAATATATCTTCAATGAAAGATTTTCTGAAGAACACTTCTGACCCACAACAAAACCCGCCACTGTAGATTTGAATACAATGATTTGTTAAAAAAAATTGTATTATCATATTCTGCACCAATCTGTAACTGTATATCCACACCAAAATCTACATTATTTGATGCAGATTTACTTGTGAAAATACTACAGATTTTACTGCAGAATATCCAACCATGTGAACTACCCTAAGGCCTCGTTCAACGGCTTATTTCAGAACGTATTTACATCGGATTGCGATGGTAATATGTTCTGAAATCAGTTGAAAAAAATCAGTGCAAATAAGTGTCACTAAGTGTGGCACGTATTTGTAATGATTTCCCCACGATTCACCATCTCCAGTCATTGTAAAGGGGGTGAATCCGTCCGTAAATAATTGACATGCACATTGTTTTTCCGTCCGGATTGCCGTCGTCAATCCCGGCGGCCAAAACCGGCACGGAAATAAAGCGTCATGTGAACGACGAGCCGTATTTTCTATTGAAATCAATAGAAAATAGGCTGTTACTTATTTCTGACTGATTTGCTGACGGATTGACGATCGTCAATCCGTCGGCAAATCCGCGGCGAAATAAGCCGTGTGAACGAGGCCTAACAGTTCATTCATAATTCTGTATAAAAATACGCATCAAATAAAAAGTATATCATGAATGATTTTTGGGGGGGGTTTACAATTTGTTTCAATTTTGTTACATATTTTGTTCTAAATTAGTTTATTTTTTTAAAGAATGAATTTTTTTTGCAGTTTTGGTGAAAAGATGAAACAAATATTAACATGTGAATGCAAAAAATCAAAATGTGTTTTTAAAACTCAACCCACTGACTTCTAATTTCAAGAAACAGTACCAATATGGATTTACAGAAACATGGTGCAGATTGAAGAAAAACGGCATATACATGGGACAAATTGTAAAAAGTATATATTCAAAAAATATTGATCAAATATTGATGTTTTTTACAACGTGTTCCATTTTTGATTACGTATTGTTTCCTTATCTTATTTTAGGTTGCCCGTTTTGTATCTGCATTCATTTATTTTATTTTTTAAAGGATTAATACTTTTTTTTGGTAATATCACTAAAATACAGATGTAAAAAAACTAGAACCTATGTGGACTTGTGAACTATACAAAAAAAAATCTGTTTGTGTATTCAATCCATTGACTTCTAAGGGCTAAAAATGGTAAAATGTAAATAATGGGCCACTAGTATGTAAAATCAGTTTAGAAGTCTAAAACTCACTTTTTTGCCCATTATGTTACCTATGGGCAAAAAAGTGATTCTTTTAGACCTAAACAGGTTCATATCAAGATGGCCCATGTGTGTGCAAAAACAGAAAATGTGAATAAAAACACTTAATTGTATTCACAATGTTTTCAAAGAAAAAAACTGAAGTTTTACTGATCCAAATAAAGAAGTGTGAATAAGCTCTAAAGCCAGTTTTTCATGTGTGTTAGGCTGCCATCACATAGGATGGATACGTTGCAGAAGTATTTAACAGAAGATTTGGGTGCAGCAATTCTGTCGTGCATTACAGTAGCAGTAATGTGAATGAGATTTTAGGAAGTATCCGCCACATGCTGTGGAAAACAAAAACCTGCAATTTGCGTAACAATTGACCAATAGTGTGAATTTAAAATTTTAAGCAGTTTTGCAACTCTGTACCACAGGTCAGTTTTTACATTGAGGATTTTCTCCATTGATTTCACTTTGCTACAGATTTGGAGTGGACTCCACACCTTATTTTTACATCTTAACATTTTTAACACCAAAATCTGCAGCAGCAAATGCGCCATAAATCTGTACCAAAATCTGCATAAATTTATTGGGGATTTGCTGCTCTGGATTTACCTGCAGCAATTCTGTGAATTCTTCTCCTGTGGATTATCTGCAGCATTCCCTCTCCATGTGAATGTACTCATATGGGCAAGTGTCCTATCCTGACCACAGGTTTTAGGATAAAAATTGACAGCCTATTAGGAATATACAATGCTGTCAGTTCTGGTCATTAGACCCACAGCCAGGCTAGGACTCCTGGCCTTAATTGGGCTGCAGAATAACCCCTGAATTACCCTGGTGTGAAACTTGTCTAAGGCAGTCATATTGTTTTATATCACTTTGCTTCATCTATTGTAAAATTGTGGCAGCACTTTTGCTGAAACTTTGCAATTATGTCAGCATTTTTCTGCCATTTGGTGGTAGTTGCTGCAATAAACTGTAACTTAACCACTACATCTGAATATCCTCCCCCAAGTGTATATTCCATGAAGCCTCTATTGTCATAACAGGAGGAGCTGATCAGATCTAACAAACTACAAGGAACATAAAAAAACATTTTTTTTTGGTGCCATAGAAATCTAGAACTTACTCAGGGTATATTGATGCTGCTGAGTCCAAAAAATCCCATCCGATTTTGTTCTAGCAGCTCTAGTTATGAGATGTGGATTACATTGATACTACATTGTCTTGGGGGGTGGATTAATTTGTTTTATAAGTATACTAGTAGCAGAGAATAGAATTTGAATTTGCTCATTGAACACTTACCTTTCATCATTTGTTTGCAAATAGCTATCTTTAAAGGTGGTTTGTCTCCAGCTGCGACAATGTATTCAACTTCACCTCAGACCTTTATTTCTGGTTTCATTTTTAATTGAGGGCCGTGTTTGAACTGGTTTCTACTAGGCTGCAGTAGAGAGCCCAGTTCTATTAGCTAATAGCAACCAGCGCTTGGCAGCCTATCAGTGATACAATCAAACATGTTCTTTAGCTATAGTGAACCAGAGGAGCAGATGCAGCCCATTACAAGAGGTGGATATCTCAGAACTAATGGTAGTGCGAGGAGACACTTTTAATGAGCCAAATAATGTGGCAAAATGATTGGCATTTTATGAAAAGATCTTTAACGTAAAAAGCAATCCTTGTAGTTAGATAATCCCTTTAAATGTTCTAAAATTTGCGGGGGACATGTCAAAAAAGAGGAGGCGGCGGCAGCCAGTTTTAAGGTGCATTAAATGAGATGTTATAGTTGAGCACCCGACTTATATAGGGGACCTTTCATATGAGTTCATAAATCTGGCGTGTTGTATGCCTAGCATAACATAAGATATCCTGAGGCCATACTAGGCGTCATATCAAAAAATGTATTGCCTGGTCGCAAACTGATCCTGAGAGTTTCAGCTGTACCGACTGTTTAATATATATATAATATATATATATATATATATATATATATATAATAGGGCTTCAACAGTTTTTTGCCTCAAAATACACCAATTAATGTTACAGTCGAAATCTGGCATGTCTTCCTATGGGCCACATGTATAAGAACTGTCTAAGACTTTTTTTGTTGCCCGTAGCAACCAATCAGAGCTCCCCTTTCATTTCATATAGTGCTCTGAAAAGAAACGGTAGCTGTGATTGGCTGCTGTGGGCAACAAAGAAAGTCTTAGACCTAGACAGTTTTTATACATTTCCTGCTATATGCGTCTTATTCTGTTTGTCCACATAAATTATCCAACATCTTTCTGTTATATGTAACAATATTTGAGTGTCCACTACACACACATATAGCAGCAAAAACATTTAGTAAGGTGGCAGATGATGCGCCAACCCAAGACAGCTGTAAGGTGGATTCATAGGGAGAATCATTTTTTTCAGATCTCATATGTGCCCCAAAACATGCTCAAAAATGGTTCAAGCTTTTAAGCCACCAAAATGAGTGAACCCAAGTGTTATCTGCTGGTCACATACATGTTCACAGAACTTATAATTATAACAAAAATAATGATTTACATCTCACAGATTGTAACCAAAAATGCTGAGTATCCAGAAGCAGAAATAAATAAAAAGCTCATCATTATTCCATGATAGGTATCATTCCCCTCCCCAATGTGTAAAGGCAAGGTCATTGCTTGGCCAATGTGAGTAATGGCAATCTCTGTACAGCGCTGTGGACTATAACAGCACTATAAATATGAATAAAATAATAACTGCTTTGCTCATCAGATATAAAGTTACATTTACCTGTACTAATAATCATTGTGATTTCTAATTTTCCGAGTAGTTTTGATAACTATTGCTCAGTTTAAACACACAGGGATCCACCATAGACGAAAAAAAGACTGAGACAAATCGATCAACTAAGCATAAGAATCGTAGGATTGCTATCAGTAATAGTAGCTGGTGCAACATTTACAGAACATGTTTCTATATTACAGTGTAGAAATGAGGACCAGTCGCCGATGAATGTCATGGAATGGAAATACATGTTGCCTTCCAATGCACAGAATATCCTGGTAATGAAACAACGCCTGAATGAGGTGCCCATACACTTTCAGGAACTGTGGACCAAACACAATCCCGGGCCTATAGGTACACATGACAACTGCTTGGAGCCTAGGCTATCGATTTGTCATTGTGTTTCTTAAATACTCTAGAGGGATCGCGGAATTACAATCTATCTACCCAATACCTAGAATACAACAATCATCAAGCGGCAGTCAATATTATCTGCCAGGTAGATATAAAGGCCTGAGAGCATCTATAGATCGGATCACTGCCTGGGAACCAGACCCCGACCCTTCCCGACCTCAGTTTTCTGGGTAGAATCCAGAAGCCCACATAAAGATTTATAGTTATCCTCTCCCATTGCAAGGAGGGATATATCCAGGATATATTAGCAAATCCATTTCTGTCTTTTGGATAAAAAAAACCCCAAAAATTATCAGGTTGCATCACACTGTATACAGTTGTATCAGTTCAGTTTCTTCCTGCAGGATCTCTCTGTTTTTGAATACCGAGAACTGAGCTAAATCCAACTGGGATACCTCATAATATAAACATATCGGATGCACAAAAAATACAAGAAACGAGAGCATAAAGTAACAAGCGGCCAGTGTGAACAGCACCATCCGGTATTGGATTTTTATCAGGAAGCGGGCTTAACTAATGGAAATAATGGAAGCGACTTCTCCTTCTCATTGTCACTAATATTGTCATGATCATCCCTGTGAATAACTACGAATAAATCTACTCGGCTGGTGAAGGATTCATCGCCAACTGCAGCCCAATTTTCAGTGTCAGCACCACAGACATAGCGATCATCATTAGTGCTTATCACATATGCTTAGATTGTTAATTATATACATCATGCATCAATATATTTTTACCTGTATAAAGTAATAAATACTCAGTCGTACTCCAGTTACCATAAACAGAATTAACACCTTACAGATAATGTATCCTATAATGTACTATTTATGATAGTTTTACATTTTTAATCCTGTATTATTTGTTGTAGTGTACACATTATCCAGTGCTGTACATTTATTTCCTTATAAACTAAGTGCCAAATGTATGAAAACTGTTTAGGTCTAAAACTCACTTTTTTGCTCATAGGTTACTGTGGGCAAAAAAGTGAGTTTTAGACCTAAATAGTTTTCATACATGTGGCCCTAAGAGTACACATATCTACTGCTAAAAATAATATCATTCTGCTTTTTTTTTTCCTCAGCTCCTTAGTTTTTCCAGTCGGGTTTAGTAAGTGATCACAATTTTGCTATTTAATAAAACATTACAATAACTTCAGCAGTAAATACATAGTTATATGAAATTTGTTGCGACACACTTAACGTGCAAATTGATGTAGAATAGCGCAGGTTCGTCACCCACGTTAAGTTGCATGACTCCGAACTGCTCCCTAGCACATTCTTGAACTTTTCTTGCTTCTTTTTGCAAACCCGATCTTTGCCCCACGGTTCCCCTGCCCCTTATTGACCACATTAGAACCCATATCTAAGACCCCAGAGGTGTATAGATGCCTTTAAGAGTTCCCGATTTTGACGACCTTATGAATCTGTCTCAGATGAGACCCCACAGTCTTCATCCAGAAGAACCCCAAATCCATTTCGCTAAGCGCCAAGTAAACTGCTCCCAGCCGATGTCCTTGAAGCAAACTCCCCACCCTAGGCGTCCTCCTGTATTATCTGAATTTAACATCACATGTCATCTATTGCCGTCCTCCACCAGTCACAGACATATAACCCCATAACACCATGTGGAGACCCACCATCACAAAAACGTATATCTTACAAATAGAACTATAGCCTCCTCCACCAAAACGATCGATATGTGTGAGTGAGTCTGTATATATATAAGAATTAAACTACTATGCTAGAAACAAAGTAACATACATGACTACCATTCCCTTACCCTATCGATCTGATACTATCTAATCCTAATCGACTATCTACTATCTATCTAATCTATATATCTATCTAATCTATCTATCTAGTCTATCTATCCTATCTAGTCACATATCCTAATATATAAATGCTAATTTGATCTTTTAAATATAGAATATATATATATAGTAAATTACTATAATAGTAAATATATATAGTATACAATAACATACATACATACAACAACTACTACTATCAATCTGTCCTGTATTCAGTACACCCACACACACATATATATATATATAAATAGCTATATATATAATATATATAATATATTTAAATTTATGTGTGTGGTGTATGTAAAGACAGAATACTTCATGGAGGAATCGCTTTTATTATATATAAATAATATTATATTTATATATGATATCTATATATATATTAGTAATGATATATTATAAATAGTATATATATATATGACACACACACATCACACGACAAACTCGAACTGCTGAGCTAGAAACAAGCCTAACAAAGGCTGCCATGAGTTACAATCTGGCTATCTAAGCATCCTATCCTATTGAGTATCTATCTATTAGATGAATTAAGCTATCATGTTTTCTCTCGTATATCCTAAGCTAGACATAACGTGATCTGATTCGATTCTAGTGTCTAGTCATCGATTTTAATTATAGATAACTACACACCATAAATATCTATATATATATAAATAAGTATACTATAATCACTATTATATATTATAAATTTGTTTGATGTGTGTTAGTGTAGCTAGAAAGTCAGAAAACACTCATTGTATATATATGATATAATATATATTATATGTATATGTTATGAATGAATGTATGTATAGTAAATACAAAAATATATTTATATATAAAGATATATATATTATATAAAATAATAGTATTATTATATATTATATATAATATAATATAATATATATATATATTATATACATACATACAATCAAAACTACTAAGCTCGAAAACAAAACCTGCAGTAGGCTACCATGCGGCCATCTGGCGAGCGAGCGAGTATTAAGTATCTATCGATTTACGTATCTATTAAGTATCTATCTGCCTCCTTATCTATCTGTCTGTCTATCTATCTATCTGTCTGTCTGTCTATCTATCTGTATTCTTAGTTACACACAGCATATGTAGTAGCATATAGACTATGTGTGTGTGTGTAAGTAAAATCAGAAATATCTCATGTATATTATATTTATATATGTGAGTGGTATATAAGTACAGTAATAGTTATATATATATATACACACACACACATACATATACATACAACAAACTACTAAGCTAGAAACAAACCTACAAGGCTACCATGGCCATCTAGCTATCTATTCAGTATCTATCTATTTACGTATCTATCTATTAAGTATCTATCTGTTTCGTTATCTATCTATCTGACTGTCTGTCTGTCTGTCTATCTATCTATAAATGCTCATGCTTATATATATATATATATATATATATATATACAACAAACTACTACTATCTACCTGTCTATCTATCTATCTATCTATCTATCTATCAATCATCTATCCTATCTATCTATCCTATCTGTAATGTAGTACACTCACAGTCCATAGTATATTATATGATATATCTAATAGATATATATAATATAATATAAAATATATATAATATATTTAAAAATATATATATGTGTGTGTGTGTGTAGTAAGATCAGAATACCAATATATGTCCACTCCCCTATACACTGTACCAATAAATGTCCACTATACCCCTATAGCTTAATAAAACTGCATAGTGATAATATATTATTACACCCCCGCCATAAATAACACATAGCACACTTAAATCTTCATCTACCGTTCCCCTATTATGTCCCTTACATACATATCATATAATGCTAATCATAACAGAGCTCTCCCATACATATCAGACATGGATTGTGTTGGTTACAAGTAGCTTTTTGTAAGATTTGAGACGAAAGTCATAGCTCAAAGGAAACCACGAGAGTCTCAGTCTGAAGTCCTAAGGGGTGGAAACTACAAGTACAAAGCCGTCATAGACCTCAATTATTGGATGCAGGATACACCCACAATTATGGCTCAGCTGCCTGGATAGTCACTTCTTATTACCATCACAAACATTACACAATAATGAGATTTCTATGAAGGCCAATGACACAGGGATTAGGAATCTTCTTGAATCATGATTTTTATCTTTGTATTAAAGAAGGAAGATTTCTTTGAAAATTAACAAATAGCATAAAAATTTTATTTGGATTTTTTCCTTTTTTAAGTTACAGACACAAGAATGATTTTTTTTACAGTGCAGGGAGAAATAAAATCGATAACTTCAATACCAAATACAAAGAGACGTTTATAGCGAGTCCTTCATTATATATAAACCGGTCATAGATTTTTTTGGGATTTACAGTGACCAAAATGAAAACCTTTACACGGCAAATATTGCCAAGAAAAGACCCTAAAATACTGATAATAACTGCAGGAGGCGCCTCTTCTACGGGGTATAAGATCAATAAATATATGGAAACATCAAAAGTGCCACAAAGTCTCTGCAAATGGCGGATCTGGGCCTGAATCCACTTCCATCAATCAGAAGAGTCACAGGAAAGTCTGGCGAGTGACCGGCGGGTGTGGGGTTAACTCTAGAGGTCATATCAGATACGTTACCTGGACAGTGTTTGGTTTGGGGTTGGTTCATTTGGTGCATTTGACTCATTAAGCTGATATCAGATGCAAATATTCTGCAGCCATTGAAATAAGTTTCTGCTTCACAGAGTCGATAAGAGAAATTTGTTCACTTTAGGTTGCAGTTGAGGGTCAGTGGAGTAGGGGGTTCCCACTGATCGAAGGTTACAAGTTCTAGGAGTGAGTAACCTGCAGTCAGGCCCAATATGCCACAAGAGGCCCTATGTTCTGAGGGTGGTCAGTGGTCTGGGGTCCTCACATTACACAGGGCTTTGATGCGTCCTAGTAGTCTGACCCTGCTGATGGTAGGTCTGAACCGCTGCCACCATGATCGAAGTAGGGGGCGCTATTCATTAAAAAGAGAAGACAAACACTCTCTTTCTGTAAGTTCATAGCTCGGGGGACTGGAGTGGTACCAATGGGACACCTGGACAGGAGACACAAGGGGGTCAGTTAGTAACATCAGGCTAATGCAGACAACTGGCACCCTGCAACTGTAGCATCCTGACTGCCCAAGGCTTGCTGCAACTTGTATCACAGCTAGCGATCCATGTCTGTACACAAATAGAATCAATTTACTCCTCTTGTAAGGGAAAACTTCACAAAAAGGAAAATGATAATAACAATATAATAATAATAATAATAATAATAATAATAATAATAATGAATAATATAGATTAATAATAATAATATTAATATAATAATAATAATAATAATAAAAATACTACAACTACTGTACTGAATAATCAATAATACTAGAATAATAAAGGACATAGAATTGATAATATAATAATAATAATAATAGAAACATACTACTACCTAAATAATAATAATAATAATTTTGATAATAATACTAATGACAATAGAATAATATAACATAATAATATTAAGAATAACAACAGTAATAACAGTATTTTTTATAAATAATAATAATACTAATAATACTACTACTAATAATAATAATAGAATAATAATGACAATAGAATCATAATAGAATAATAATGATTGAATAATAATGACATTATAATAATAAAATAAAAATGACAATAGAATCATAATACTAGTAATAATTGATAGAATAGATAATAATGAACTCTATTATAATAATAATAATAAATAAGCTAATAATAATCTACTACATTGAATTATTGACATGGATATGGTTAGTAATTTAGTTTTCCCATTATAATATCCGCAGTTTATCTGTATATTCTATGTTCATATAGAATAATCTTATATAGTAGGTGACCAGACATCTGTACGGGTTCACTCTATATATATCTATGGACAGCAGTGCAGACAGTTCTAATTCAAACCACTTATTTGGGGCAATTATGTTAATTGTCATGGAAGGAAACTGCTGAAATCTGGATGCGCCACACAGATATGTATAGAGGCGGGGGAATGTAATAATAATCATCATCATCATCATTGCCCTCAGTATCCCCGATCTATGGCACCTGTAGGTTTATTTTGTTTTCACAGTAAATTGGATCATTTTATTGTTCATGTTTTACCCGGGGACCTAACAAACAAGGATTAAAGATCTCATAAAAACTCCAGACTAGTCAGCAGCATAATCATCTTTGTATAAGGGAACTAGTTGTGGGGACAAATTTGTATTTCTTTGCCTCTTGCTGATATTGAGATCTCATTTCCTAGAGGAAGAAGTCTTTGGGGACAGTTTGAATGTGACTTGAGGCCTTTGACACATTACCCTCCATAGAGCACACAGAGCCCAGGGCCTCAGACGCAATCTGTACCCTCAGGAGCCATAATTATCTAGTGTCTCCATACTAACTACTGCCATATCCCATATGTGGAGATTTACACAGCCCACCCCCAGCCTCTTATTTCCCCTCATTTATTTTTATAAATTATACAGATACCCCCATAAGATAACAGAGGATCACATAATATTACGCCCATCTGATCCAACACGGTCGTTCAAATCAATAAGCTAAAAAATGTCCAGTGGGCCAAAGTTTGCCCCATATGACTTATATTTAAACTTGTCCATTATGCACATTGTTAGGCAGCTTTTGTGCCAATGCAGAGGGTGAACTTACCTTGTAAGTCTGACGTTGTGTTGTGGCTGTTCTGATGCAGGTATTGCTGCTCCAGGGAGTGTGAGGAAAGGCTGGAGGACAGGGGGTTGTTACCAGAGTTGCAGGGTGACAGGGGCTGTTGCTTAATATAAGGGGCACCCCCAGAGAGGGCAGTAGAGGTTGGTGCCCAGGCTGACGCAGGACTTGTGTATACAGAATGAGGTTCCATTACTGCTCCCCCTCCGAGAAGAGGAGAGCCAGAGTCATGGTGGGGGTAGTCACCTCCTGTGGACCCCGTACAAGGTGCCCATGTATAAAGACGGCCCCCATTTGCGCAGACAGATGTTGGTGTGTCCGTCGAATTACAAACCCCCATCACCATCCAATATAACTTCTGGCAAATGACCATTCATCATCCCTATGCCACTGTCTAGTGACAGGCTGTTGGGTGGGCAAGAGATGGTCCCGCCAGATCCCTGGAAGCTGTAGGTATCTGGAATGTGATTGAAACCCAGGCCGTTCATCATCCTATACATGGGCTTGAGAGCTTGGCATTTTCTTCGGAAGCCTCGAGGTCTTCGTCTAAAAGAGCCTTCTTCAAACATGAACTCACTGGCAGGGTCGATGGTCCAGTTAAAAAGTCCTTGCCAGAGTCTGACCGTCAGGCATTTGTGCAGCTTTGATAAGCATTCATTAAGGGACAAATTGTGCCTGACAGAGTTCTTCCAGCCCTGGTAAGATCCTCTGAAGAAAGGGAACCTGGCTTGTAGGAACTGGTAGATCTCACTGAGGGTCAGCCGCTTGGTGGGCGAGCTCTGTATAGCCAAAACGATTAGGGCTATGTAGGAGTAGGGGGGCTTCTCCGGCCTCCTGATGACAGCGATAGGCTTGTTGGTTTTGGTGGCACAAGAAGCTGATTCCATGACCGAGGTCTGTCCAGTGTGCTTCTCTGGAGCTGGCTTACATGACAAGCTCTGATGCAGGGTCGGGCTGGAGGCTGCTGGATCTCTGCCGTCATTTTTGAAAGCTTTTAGGTGGCAAATCGATTGCCAGTCACCAGAATGTGGACAAGGAGCTCATGCACTTGGGGTGGCGGCTGCAGCTTGTCCTTAGTATTTGCGTAAAGATGGCGCAGGAGGAGATTACTTCCAGAGTCACTATCCAGCCCTCTTCTCCAAAATATAGGTCCCAGATCGGGATAAGGCTCAGGCTCTGCTGGGAAGCTGGAGCAGGAAGGAGGTTATTTCCAAAATGACTGTCCAGATGTGCTGTTGGCCTGGAGGTGTGGCAGCCTCTTGCTCTGTGTTGGTGCGGCTGACAGTGCTTCTCTTGCCAACGCATGGCAGCAGACCGTGTGGCCCTCCAGAGTGATCGCCTTTTACTTATCTCAATGGGGGCCATCTGCGGCTCTTAAGGTTGCACAGAGAGACGTAAGAAGAAGGGTCCTACCTCCGCCCACGTGACTCCACCCCCGCCAGCCTCTTTCATTCCCTCTCCCCGGAAAAGACTGGGGTCACTTAAAGGAACAACAGCTCTACTCTCTCTAAAACTCTATTCATCTCACTTTGCAGCAACTCATCTCCTACCATAGATCATCTCTTTAGCCATTTTAAGGTGGACATGTGGATGACCAGCAGTAGATGACACAAGGGCTCCCCTGTTCTGCTGCATGAGCCCAGTTTGGACTGGGTAGTTTCCAGATCCTGTGCAAACTCCCAGGCTGTCCTGTCCACATATAAATACAGGACAGTGTTTCTAGTATATGATGTTTCATTGCTATGCAGGTCTTCACAATTCTCTACCTATAAAGCAGATTATTGTTTGTAGTGCCGACACCATACTGCTGACGGTCTCTTGCCCAAAGTCCTGTCAGCGTGATATTAGACATACTAGTGGCTCCTGGAAATTGGCAGAAGGTGACAATGCAAGAGAGTCTTTAGAAGGAGTGAATTAATAGGTGAGAAGGATCAGGGAAGGGAGCACTGGGCTGGAGCTGAGGGAAGGTGGACGCGGTTTGTGCGGAAGATTTCTAGATACAGAGAACATGGCAGGAAGTTTATACAACTCAATGTAAACAGGTTCTGAGAATTAAAAAAAAAACCCAACAGCCCCGGCCCAGACCTCAGAAGCTTCTCTGCTGCTGCAGATGATCTCTGTCCTCCAACCTCTCGCGAAGAAACGCGTGCACAATCCCCCCAGCATTCGCGCTTGAAGCATTTGAGGGTAAGTCCTCAGGTGGCAACGACTGTCACCTTAGTGTCCCCTCATCCCCTGGGCTCAGCTCAAGTGGCTGTGAAATGGGGACATCAGGTCACCTCTTCCCTGGGTGATCAAATGAGAACGCCTGGAAATTGAGACGTCCTGGGGAGTTGGACAGGAGTTCTCTTCTGGAGTCGGACCGGGCTCACCTGCAGGCCTATTTTGGGTGGCATGGATTGTGTCCGGCAACAAAGAAGACCTGTTGGAGAACCCAATGTGATCATTAATGATCGACTCCCTCGGAAAGTGAGGGCATGTACGGCGTAACTGTAAGATTCCTGCCTAATAAGAATCTAGAATTACACTTAATACCACAATTCTCACTTTCGGAGGTGACAACTACTACAATCATTAGACAACGATGATGGGAATGATTGTTACTCGTTTTCTACTGTGCGCATTTTAATGGTTCATCTGCGGAGAAGAGAATAAATGTTTCTGTTGGCTTTGTTCTGATGTTTGGATAGACATAAAGCATTAGTGTGATAGAACACTAAACATATAATACATATAAAATAGCACAGAACGTATATACTACGCCATAACATGTGTGTTGTGTAAAACCCAAAAGGTGTATAATTTATAATGATAGTGAATAGTGTTTCATAAACAGCACAGAACGTGTTTAGCATGTGACATAAACCATACAACATAGAACATATGTAATATGTAACACATAACATGTATAATAAACAGCCTAGAAAGAGTACAGCATACGACATAAACTATATAACATAGAACATGTATAATATGTAACACATTACATGTATAATAAACAGCCTAGAAAGTGTACAGCATATAACATAAACTATATAACTTGGAACATGTATAATATGTAACACATAACATGTATAATAAACAGCCTAGAAAGTGTTCAGCATATAACATAAACTATATAACTTGGAACATGTATAATATGTAACACATAACATGTATAATAAACAGCCTAGAAAGTGTACAGCATGTGACATAAACTATATAACATAGAACATGTATAATATGTAACACATAACATGTATAATAGACAGCCTAGAAGGTGTACAGCATGTGACATAAAGCATATATAATATATAACATAGTAAAGGTAAAATAAATAGCCTAGAACGTGTACTGTATATCACATAGAAAATAAATAACTTACAACATAGAACATGTATATTATACATGTTCTATGTATAAAAGACAGCACAGAACGTGTATAGCATATGATATAAACCATATATAATATATAACAGAACAAGTATAATGTATGACAGAATGTGGACAATAATTAACATATACAATATATGTAACATTTAACACATATAATGTAGGATGAGACGACATGTTTTAATTAACATCTACCCATATATGATAATAGAACATATTATCGATAATATAACCAGAAAAATTTACAATATATGACATAGAACATATATAATAAACAGTACAGAACATGCATAACGTGTCATGGAACATATGTAATATATAACAAAACATGTATAATATGGAAGATGTATTATATATAACATTGAATATATATAATATATGACACAGAACATGTATCATAAGCAGCACATAATGTACATAACATGTGCCATAGAACATTTATATTATATAACATAACATGTATAATGTTTGACAAAATGTGTATAATTATAATATAGCCTAAAACTTATATAGTTTATGTATAATATATGACATAGAACATGTACAATATGTAACACAAAACATGTACCATATATAACATAGAACATATATAATATGTAACACAAAACGTACAATAGATAACATTCATCATGCACACTAAATAGCCTTGAAAGTGTATAGCATGTAACATAAAACATGTATTATATGTCACATGAAATCTGTATAACGGAACATACATATGTAACACAGAATGTATGAATGCATAATGAACAGCCTAGAACGTGTATAGATATCACATAGAACATGTATAATATGATATAGATCATATATAATTTGTCATAGAATGTGCATAATATGTAACACAGAACGTGTATGATATATAACATAGAACATGTATAATATGTAACACAGACCTTGTACAGTAGGTGACAGAGAACACATATAATATGTAATATAGAACATGTACAATATGCGACATATAAAATATATAATAAACAGCAAAGATTATGCATAAAATGTTACATGAAACATGTATATTATGTGACATTCACACCTAAGTATCCTGAATGGCTGTAATAATCTATAATATACCCGTTCTCCTAACATCTTCTCACCCTATGCGCTGATCTGGGTCAATTACCAATGTTTTCCTTCAGATTTTAAGTAATTTCTTCGGTGACTCCAGATTATTAAAAAATAAAAATGCTTTTTCCCCTGAAAGTTAAATATAAACGGATTTTGTGTCTCTTTTCATCATTTATGCAGTATCAAAGTAAAAGCAAATGATACGCTGCACGCCTATTATAATTCCTCTGTGGGTAGCAGTTTACACTAACTGTTAATTTCTAAAGTTCACAATATACAATGTATACATTCAATTATATCTTTAATATAGAGCGTACACAAAACTATATACAATTATATATATATATCAGCCACCACAGGATACAAGCAGTCGCCTATTTTATATTAATATATATATATATATATATATATATATATATATAATTATATATATATATAAGTTGAAGGTACACATGTTATACTTGATACTAAGCTCTTATTCACATATAAAGTATTAGACTGGATACTGACACTGACTCCAATATAGAACATTATATACTGACACAGACTTCATATACTGCACATTGAACTGAATACTGACTCCTATATAGAGCATTTTACTGGATTCTGACTACTATATAGAGCACTATACTGGATACTGACTATTATACAGAGCAGTATGCTGGATACTAACTATTATACAGAGCAGTATACTGGATACTGACTACTATATAAAGGGGCAATACTGGGTACTTACAACTATACAGATTAGATAGTATAGTATAGATAAAGTTTGATAGATAGAAGATAGATAGATAGATAATAGATAGATACACACATATATATGTGTGTGTATATATATATATATATTGATATTGACTACTATATATATATCGTTATACTGAATACTGACTCCTATATAGAGCATTTTATTGGGTTCTGACTACTATATAGAGCACTATACTGGATACTGACTATTATACAGAGCAGTATACTGGATACTGACTATTATACAGAGCAGTATACTGGATACTGACTATTATACAGAGCAGTATACTGGATACTAACTATTATACAGAGCAGTATACTGGATACTGACTACTATATAGAGGACTATACTGGGTACTTACTACTATACAGATAGATAGATAGATAGATAGATATGTATATATACACTATAATTGTGTGTATAATATATAATATAATATAATATATTGACTACTATATATATATCGTTATACTGAATACTGACTCCTATATAGAGCATTTTATTGGGTTCTGACTACTATATAGAGCACTATACTGGATACTGCTATTTTTACAGAGCATCATACTTGATACTGGACTACTATATAGGGACTATACTGGGTACTTACTACTATACAGATATAAATATTTTATATATATATATATATGATATTGTTTTTATTAATATATATTATTATTATATATAATATACAACACACCCACACCAATATATATGTGGTGTGTGTTAAATTGGATATTGACTATAATATTTTATAATATTCATTATACTGGATACTGACTGCAAAATAGAACACTGTACTGGATACTGACTGCTATATAGATCATTGCACTAGATTCTAACTACTATAAAGAGCATTATATTGGATCCTGACAATTATACAAATATATATTGGATATTGGCTACTGTACAGAGCATTATACTGGATACTGGCTACTATACAGATTATATATATATATATATATATATATATTAATATATATATATATATATATATATATATATATATATAGATAGATAGATAGATAGATAGATAGATATAAATAGATAGCTAGATAGGATATTGACTATTATATATAGCACTACACTGGATGCTGACTACTTTATAGAGCATTATATTGGATCCTGACAACTATACAGATATATATTGCATATTGACTACTGTATAGAGCATTATACTGGATACTCACTCCTATATAGAGAATTATGTTGGATAATGACAGTGCTCTATTACACAGAGAATTAAAGTGACACTGACTCCTATAAAGAATATTATACTGGATATTTACACTGACTAAAATATAGAGCATTATACTAAATACTGAAACTGACTATATAACGCATATGCTGAAAGCTGCCAGTGACTCTTGTATAGTGGATTAAACTGACAATTAAAAATGAACTCTACGTAAAGCAGTATACTAGATATTGATGTTGAAACTGACTCTAGTACAGATAACTATACTGAAAATTGACAATGATAGCCTTTATATTGTGAATAAAGGGCATTATAGTGAATACGTAGACTAACTCCTATATAGAACATTATACTGACATTGATCTCTGTACAGAATGTTATAATGGATAATTATACTGTACACTGACCCTATATAAGACATTATACTCTACTCTGACCCCATATGCAACATTATACTTTCTGCTGCAGTCACAAATGGAGGAAACTAACTTTAAACAGATAAAATAATCGTTTGTTTACACTGATTAGATAGGCTAAATTAATCTTTTATCTGTTTATTGTATTTACGTAGTACCGATATTTATGATATCCTGTACCTGCACAATCTATCTATCTATCTATCTATCTATCTATCTATCTATCTATCTATCTATCTATCTATCTATCTATCTATCTATCTATCTATCTATCTATCTATCTACTTCATATCTACCTATTTTTGTTTCTCTCTTTTTCTCCTACAATCTCCCCCTACAATAAAATAAAATATTGTGTTATATTAATATTATGGGGGTTTTTTTTATCACCAATTTAAACGTACTGTTTCTGTACAGAATCTGATTGACGTGTGTATTAGATTGGGAGGTGTGTGTGTTTGTGTGTGTGTGTGGGGGGGTCATCATTGTGTTTTTCTGGAGGGTGGGGGGACTCACAGAGGACCCTTTCTGTGCAGCAGCTAATTGTTTAAGTGGAACAGTAGACTGCAGAGGAGTTAAATGTAACCTGAGTCTCAGTGTATGTCTATAGGTGCAGACTGCAGCTCTGTGAGGGTCCTGTGTTTATCAGACTGCAGACCACCCATGGACACAGCAGACAGGCCTGCTCCCCTCTCTACTCTCCCTGCTTCTAATTAACACAGAGCTGATGCTGGGGGAGGGAGGAGATGTGCACGTTTACATAAGGTGTTGCTGACCCTTGGATACAGACAGACACTACAAGAGGTGATGACAAGGAGGACACTCAATGGTCACACTACCTGCTGCTCACTAGTGACCCCTCCCCATATTTATCATAATGACCCTGACATAACACATGACAATGAGGCCGGGTGGGCTTGTGTTACTGTATAACTGCAAATCGCAGGATCCTTTGTAGATCATGAGCGACTAGATTACATAACAGTAGTCACGCTATCATAATATAGATCAATATAGACAACATAACAATGAAAGCTCTGATATCCGCAGGATGGTTATACTTGATGAATACAATCACTGAGTAGCAGTATACAGTAAGTGACCACTTATCCACACTTAATAGTATACACTATACACCCATACATTCATACATTTACTGTATATATGTAAATAGGTGTAGGCAATTGGTGGCATACTGTACACTATAGTAGGTATATTATATATATTATATATATTATATATATATTATATATATATATATATATATATATATAATATATATATATATATAATATATATATATATATATATATATATATATATATATAGTGTGTGTGCAGTATGCGACCACTACACCTACACCTATTTGCCTATATACAGTGAATGTATGAATGTATGAGTGTATGGTGTATACTATTAAGTGTGGATAAGTGTTCATATACTGTACACTGTATATTGCTACAATTTGACTATATATATGTATATATATATATAGTGCACAATATACAGTACAGCTACACAGTGACTATATATATATGTATCTATACAGTAATGAACCACAGCACTCAACTTTATTACAGTATGTTACAAACTATAGTCATGTTTATGTACAGCATATTATATAGTTGCTATATATAGTGTAATCACTATCACAATATATAGTATATCGCATATTATCCCTGTTTATATGGCATTATTACTTTATTGACCTAATTAAAAATACAATCACACAAGTATTGTATACAATATAAAATTAGTTATATAATCACTGTTTTACATATATATCAAGACATTATCACATTATAGTGCTAAATAATTACTGTATGTGTACAATCTTTATTGCATTTATTATATAAAATATGTAATTTGATACATATAGAAAATAGTATACAACTACCTTATAATATAAAATATAACAATTTGCCACTACCTAAATATCTATCTATCTATCTATCTATCTATCTATCTATCTATCTATCTACCTATTTAGCTAGCTAGCTAATAACATTGATATAATTAATGTATTACAAATACAGTCTACCGTAGATAATCCCTATATTACATCATATATTATACAATATGTAGCAACTTTATTACGTATATGGTATACATTATACAACCACTGCAATATAAACATACTATAAAGAATATAATCATTCTATCATTAATCATTGATTACATTGAATATGTATATATGTGTATAATGTAACTATTGTAGCGGAAGTTTGGTGTCTAATTGTTTTCTGTTTTTCATGTTAAGTCGCAGTAAGTATAAAGGCAAATAGATTTTCGATAGGTAAATATGAGATAGATACATAGACAGATAGATATGTGATAACTAGATAAAAGATATATAAAACATATATATATATATATTATATGTAATTATATATTTTATATATTATAATATATATATAATATATATATATAATATATATATTATAAAAATATAATATATAAAATATATATAGGCTATCTATTCCATATCTGTTCTATGTATCTACCACATATCTATTTACGTGTGTGTATATATATATATATATATATACATATATATATATATATATATAGATATATATGTGTGTATATATATACATAAATAGATATGTGGTAGATACATAGATTCATAGACAGATATGGGATAGATAGATAGATAGATATGGAATAGATAGATATGGGATGGATAGACAGATAAATATGGGATGGATAGATAGAGATATGGGATGGATAGATAGATAGATATGGGATGGATAGATAGATAGATAGATAGAAAGATAGATAGATAGAGATAAGGGATGGATAGTTATATAGATAGAGATAAGGGATGGATAGATAGATAGATAGATAGATAGATAGATAGATAGATAGATAGATAGATAGATAGATAGAAGATGTATAGATAGATATGGGATAGATAGATAGATAGATAGATAAATAGATAGATGTAGAGGTTTCCCTATATGATGTGGATTGACACCTGAGGCTCTACCAGTTGTGCAGGTGACTGGGGAGTTCTCCTCCTGTGTAGTCAGATCAGTAATTACATTATAGACAGATGTTGTGCAGCGCGATAAGATGGAGGCGCTAGGGGCTGCACCCCACTAACCCCCCAGCATGTCATTAAGCATTTGTCTGTCAGGGACTTAAGATAGCGCAGCCGCCAGTTTATGGCTTTGTCATGGAAATATTGTGGTGCGATAGCCCTGCAGTGTGCACAGCTGACACCATAGACTGATAACCATGAGAGGTATTATCTGTGGAATTATAACTCCCTCCATGATACACAAGCCGCCATTACTGCTTCTGACAACGACTCTCATTAAATGAGTGGTCACTCGGATTTTCTGTTAGCAATGTAATAATAAAATAATATCATATTTGTGATATTAATATTGCTACTACTAGTGTTACATTAATAGTTATTATTGTCGTGGGTATGTGCGTGTATTACACTATATATATCGTTTTTAGTCTATGTATTGTGTGATTATTATTAATTTCACATTCATTACAATTTTCATTAACATTTCTTTTTATTTTCACCATTTCTGCCTTTTATTTCAT
The DNA here is from genome assembly GCA_025379985.1 of Phyllomedusa bahiana. Classification (NCBI taxonomy): domain Eukaryota; kingdom Metazoa; phylum Chordata; class Amphibia; order Anura; family Hylidae; genus Phyllomedusa; species Phyllomedusa bahiana. The sequence continues at coordinate 116,085 of JAODAL010001063.1, read as the reverse complement.
GAATTTCTGGCAGATGTACAGACATTAAATAGAAGAAATATCTCACTAAAACGTCATTTCTTCGCCCTATATATGAGTATACTATTCATCTCTCGTCTGTCCCAGTTTTGCCTCCGCATGTGGTAATTATAAAACCTTCTATTATGGTCTAGCTGGATTATTTGTTGTCGTTAATCTGGAATGAGAAGCAAATCTCGTCAATTGTAATGTGAGGATTTTTGTGCACAGAACAGAGCAATTGTAACATGAACAAGTAAAACAACTGTAAAACAAGTGCAATCAAATAACCCCCACCTCCAAACAACGAGAATCAGCGGCGGGGGTGAGGGCAGGAGAGAGAGCACCCACTCCCCTGTGCCCGGGCATTCACCACCAGCAGCAACACCGGGGATCACGTGACCCCTGCAATAACAATGATACAGGAGGGGCTGAGCAACATCCAGGCACAAAGGGAAGAAGATCGCGGAGAATTCAACAACAACAACAACAACAATAATAATGATAATAATAATAATTCACAATAATAGGTGTCGCAGGAAGAATATAAGTATTTATGTGTAATTGTTACTGTATAACCTACCAGTAGTGATGTAAATTATTTATGTAATGTATGTTATACCTACGCTTTCCATGTATCCATGTGTCCTGTTTTATGTATATGTTGAATGCTTACTGTGTATACAAGCTGTAGTGGTGTAAATTATGTATGTATGTATGTATGTATGTATGCAATGTATTTTATGTTATATTTACTGCTTTCCATGTGTCCATTTATTCTATGTACTACTTGGTCACCAAATATTTTCTTTTTGTTATGTAAGTATAATTAGTAGTACCTGCCTATCCCAAAATGTCTTCAGCACGTAAAGCAACCTGTGGACTTTACAGCTGTTGTGTTGTATATATATCTATTATTTTATATATTTATAATATATATAATTTATTATATATATTAAAATATATATATACAGATAACGGGATAGGGCCAAATATGGTCAAATTATGGTCTATTTTATACATATGTGTTGTATATATATCTATATATATATAATATCTATATCTATCTTTTATTTTTATTTATATATATCTATCTATATATATATATATGCACATCTACCTATCTGTGTGCATGGATATATTTAAATATATATAATAAATAAATAAGTAATATTATTATATATTTTTAAATTATTTATACATACCACCCCACAGTTTAAAGACCACAGGTTGGTTTATATGCTGAAGACATTTTAGGTTAGGCAGATATTACTTATTACACTTACATAACAAATATCATCTACAATATCTATCTATCTATCTACCCTTTATCTATTTTACAAATATGTATCTATCTAACCTATCTATCCCTATATATATACATAAACATATATGTGGGTTAAGCCGGTATTACTAATTACAATTACATAACAGAAATAAATTATTTAGTGTGCATATATATATGGAGAAAGGAGCTAACACCTTGCATTAGAAATATGGGTAAATAGATGAATGATGAAGAATAACAGTCTGTTACACTGCTGTCTATTCATTTGTATTTAATGTGATCAAGGTCTAGAATATCGTGTGGTCAGCGAATGTAGTTTACTTTGGTCCATGTGGTCAGTTTATATAATTAGCATATACAATATGTGTCGGTGTATGTAACATAACTCGATTAATGTAGTCAGTAAATATACGGTTACTGGAGTCAGTAAATATAATGTCATATGATCAGAAAATATACTATGTGGTCATTATATATAATTTTTTCTTGGTCATTATGGTGAATATATAGAAGTAGGATATAAAATATCAGATAAGCCTATATTAAATACTGGGGCCAGTGAATATAATATGGATATATTATTCCATGTGGTCAGTAAATGTGTAAACTTAGGGTCAATAAATATAATATTATGTGTGTATAAATCATGTTTTCTTTGTATATAATATTCTGGAGTATATAATATCCCACAACACTGTAATATTTTTTTGAGTCAGGGGGAAATAATAGTTGGGGGTCTGTGCGATTTTTTGTGGCAGTGTATATAATACCCTGATTTTAGGATACATTATTTTGGCATTGTTTTAAAAAACCCTGGTTAAATGTTTGCTTTTTTGTTCATTGAATAGAATTAAATGCAATGTTAAAAAAACCGGGGGGTTTTGTATAAAAAAACATGGGCAGACATACATGAATAGGTCTGTGCCAGTTTTTTTTACATGTCCACCTATGTGATTGGTGCAAAGAATATCCCAAATTAGTGTCTAAGATATCATGAGCTCAGGGTATGCAATACATTGTGGCTACTGTATATATTAAATGGTCAATATATATATATAAAAAAATTTTAAGGCAATGTAAAAAACTGGGGGTAAAATTTAATATCAGTAGCCTGTGTATTTTATAACCCGAATACATGTAAATTTTTAGCGGTGGCTGTGAATAAAAATTCCCGGGGTTTAGTTTATAATCATGTGGGTTTGTCTATACAGTATCCTGGGGTCAGTCTTTATCATTTGGTTAGTGTGTGTATAATATGCTGTGGTCAGTGTATAAAATATCATTTTTCTGAATTTAATAAAAGGTCGAATACACTCACGGCCACTTTATTAGGTACACCTGCCCAACTGCTCGTTAACACTTAATTTCTAATCAGCCAATCACATGGCGGCAACTCAGTGCATTTAGGCATTAGACAGGGTCAAGAAAATTCTCCTGCAGTTCAAACCGAGCATCAGAAATGGGGAAGAAAGGTGTTTTGAGTGCCTTTTGAACGTGGCATGGTTTTTGGGTGCCAGAAGGGGGGTCTGAGTATTTCAGAAACTGCTGATCCCTGGGATTTTCACGCAAAACCATCTCTAGGGTTTACAGAGAATGGTCCGAAAAAGAAAAAACATCCAGTGAGCGGCAGTCCTGTGGGCGGAAATCCCTTGTTATGCCAGAGGTCAAAGGAGAATGGGCAGACTGGTTCGAGCTGATAGAAGGCAACGTGACTCAAATAGCCACCCGTTACAACCAAGGTAGGCAGAAGAGCATCTCTGAACGCACAGTACAGCGAACTTTGAGGCAGAATGGGCTACAGCAGCAGAAGACCACACCGGGTGCCATCCTTTCAGCTAAGACAGGAAACTGAGGCTCCAATTTGCCCAAGCTCATCGAAATTGGACAGTAGAAGTTTGGGAAAAACGTTGCCTGGTCTGATGAGTCTCAATTTCTGCTGCGACATTCGGATGTAGGGTCAGAATTTGGCGTCAAACAACATGAAAGCATGGATCCATCCTCCCTTGTATCAACGGTTCAGGCTGGTGGTGGAGGTGTCATGGTGTGGAGAATTTTTTTCTTGGCACTCTTTGGGGCCCCTTGGGACCAATTGAGCATCGTTGCAACCCCCTTGTTTAATCTATGCCACGAAGAATTGAGGCAGTTCTGAAGGCAAAAGGGGGTCCAACCCGTTACTAGCATGGTGTACCTAATAAAGTGGCCGGTGAGTGTATATAATATGTGTCAGTGTCCATAATTTGATTTAAGGTATATCATATCAGGTGTTAACAGTATTTAATATCCTGGGGTAAATATATAACATTGTAAATATTACCCTGGAGTTGGTATATAGAACATCTTCAGGTCACAGTATTTATCATATGGTCAGAAAATATAACATACTGGAGTCAGTACATATAATATTCTGAGGTTAGTGTATATATTATCATCATGTGATTAGTGTAAATAATATCCTACAGTTAATATATATCATATATATATAATATTCCACTGTCAGGGTATATAATATCAGATGGTTAATGTACACAATCCTGGGATCAGTATGTATAGTATCATGTTGTAAGACTATATATTAATATACATCAAATAAAATGTAACTTTTTTTTTCTGAAGAAAGACAGGAAAACCCTAAAAGGGCCGTTCACACGGCTTATTTCGGCGCGGATTGGCGCCGTACTGCGCGCCGGATTTGCGCTGCAGTACGGCGCCAATCCGTCGCCGTAATTACGGTAACCCAAACTGTTCTCATAGAGAACCGTGGATTCCGTCGCTCATCCCCGCTCGGCGAATCCGCCGGGCGGGGAGAAAGTGACCTGCACATTATCCAGGCGCAATACGCGCCGTGGATAATGGAAGTCTATGGGGAAAGCGGGCCGCGCCCCCGCCCCGCCCCCGCCACTTATTCAAGACGGATTTGCGAGCGCAATCCGGCTCACAATTCCGTCTTGAATAAGCCGTGTGAACACGGCCAAAATGAGAGACAAGAAAACAACATATGTGTATGAGTCTATTTAAGACTAGGTCTACACAACACAGGTTTTGATCATTTTTGCAGCGGATTCAGTATTTTGAAAAACCGAGCGTAGCCTCGGCTGTGTAGCCCTTAATAGAAAATCTGTGTTGTAGTCTATATAGCATGGATTTTTACTGAGGGAAACCAAAAACTAAGGGGGACATGTATAAATATAAGCGCGTCGAAGTGCCTGTTTTCACAAGTTTTTCCGTGAAAACTGTGCCTGATGTATGTCGGCGCCGAAGTGCGCTCATACAAACTTCGACGCCTCCGGCAGACAAACCGCATTGAAACTGGTCTGCCTGTAAGAGCTTTAATGCGCCACACCTTGCCGACCCGCATTCATACATGCGTCGGTGTTTTCGAATGTGGCGCGTCCCGCCCCAGAACGCCCACAGCACGCCCCTTTATGTTAGGCGCATTAGAAATTGGTGAAGCTTTTGGCTAATGCGCCTAACACATAGGGGAGGTGCGTCCGATAGCAGAGCCGGCACCGAGAGGCGCATTATACAACAGAAAACCGGCGAAAACGGCAATCATACATGTCCCCCTAAGAGCGACCAGCGGAATATAGAACATGTTCTATATTCCGTGGGAACGATGTCGGATTCCCGCAGCCCCACTGTACTGGGCCGCTGGGAGTCCAAAATTCGACTGCCGTGTTTTATGGAAAAAAACAGCTGTGTGGCGAGGTCCAGCAATGTGAAAATACTGTTGGATTTTGGACGTCTTTTTCACTTAGCTGTGAGGATCTAGTCTTAGGCTATGTTCACACGGCTTAACTGCGGGTAATTACGGCCCGCAATTACGCCGTGTGGACGGGGGTGGGTGCGGGAGGCCGGCACCTTGCCGGCCTATTGACTTGCATTACCAGCGGCGCGTATACGCCGCTGGTAATTCACATGTCACTTATCTCCCCGCCCGGCGGATTCGCCGAGCAGGAAGAGGAGACATAATCCATAGTTCTCTATGAGAACTGTGGATTACCGTAATGAATGGGCCGTTTTCAGCCCGTAATTTGCGCACATCGGCACGTAATTACGGCCCATTTTAAGCCGTATGAACATGGCCTTAGGGTACGGTCACACAGCAAGTGTAAAATGGTTGACAGATTCTGTTTAAAGAATCTGGATGGTACTTTATTGTCTTTTCAATGGTTTGGGGGGACGGTTCTGTCTGCACGCACCCTCCGCCCAAAAACTGGGGTGTAAGATTTTGCATATTCTGAGTTTTTCGGAACACCAGTGGTGTGAAAATCCATCTGGATGAAAATTCGCTGGGCAGATTTTCTATTGAAGTCAATGGGGATGGTTGACAGACGTTTTTCAGAAGGTTTTCAAATCCAAAAACTGTCTGAAAACCCTTGCTGTGTGGATATACCCTTAGGCTATGTTCACACGGCTTATTTCGGGGTGTATTTACGGACGTATTTACGTCCGCAAATACGTCCCGAAATACGTTTCAAATACGTGTCACAAAGTATGGCACGTATTTCGTGTCGTAAATACATTCCCCATTCTTTACTATGGGGATTTATATTGCAAAATACGCCTCAATAAGTGACAGGGGACCTATTTTTACGATCGTATTTACACCCGCAAATACGTCGCGAAAATACACCTTGTTTGAATGACGAGGCGTATTTTACATTGGAATCAATGCTAATCTAATTGTTCATTATTTGAAACGTATTTCGGGACGTATTTGCGGACGTAAATACGTCCGTAAATACGACCCGAAATAAGCCGTGTGAACATGGCCTAAGGGTCACATGTATGAAAACTGTCTAGGTGTAAGACTGTCTTTGTTGCCCATAACAACCAATCAGAGCCCATAGCAACCAATCAGAGTTCTCCTTTCATCTTTTCAGAGCACTTTATGAAAGGAAAGTTCTGATTGGTTGCTATGGGCAAGGGAAGTCTTCGACCTGGAAAGTTTTCCAACATGAGGCCCTAAATATCTATATGACGTGTGTGTAAATACATGACAGTATGTAAAAATTGTTAAAAATGTGTATTAATGCAAAATTATATGACTGTGCGCATGGATGTAAATGTGTCTATATTCCATAGATGAGGATATATATATTGTGTGTGTGTATATATATATATATATATATATATATATATATATATATACACACATATATATTACATATATATATGATACATATACTGTACATTGTATATCCATAAGACTGTATGTATGTGAAATCTATCAGTCTATCTATTTATCTATCTATCTATCTATACATATATATATATACCTATATATACATATATATATATATATACATATGTATATATATATATATACATAATATATATATATATATAATATATATATATATTGTAGTGTAGTGTATAGTGTGTGTAAACTTCTGGTCTCAACTGTACACACACAGACATAAATAAATAAATAAAATATTATATATTATATATATATATATATATATATATATTATATATATATATATATATATATATATATATAAATATATATATATATATTTATTTGTATCTGTGTGTGTACAGTTGAGACCAGAAGTTTATATATACTATATAAAAAGACACATATGCAGGTTTTTCTCAGTATCTGACATGAAATCAGAATAATTTTAGGTCAATTAGGAACCAAAATTATTTATATTTGCCAAATGCTAGAATAATGAGAGCGAGAGAATTTTTAAGACATTTTTATTACTTTCTGCAAAGACAAAAGTTTACATACATTTCGTTAGTATTTGGTAACATTGCCCTTCCACAAGCTTCTCACAATGGTTGGTAAAAAGTTTGGACCATTCTTCCTGACAGAACTGGTGTAACTGAGCCACGTTTGTAGGTCACTTTTCTCACACCTGCCTTTTCAGCTTTGCCCATAAATTTTCAATAGGATTGAGATCAGGGCTTTGTGATGACCATCCTGGCTGATGTCTTGAGATGTTGCTTCAGTATTGCCACATAATCTTCTTTCCTCATGATGCATTCTATTTTGTGAAGTGCACCAGACCCTCCTGCAGCAAAACAACCCCACACATCATGCTGCCACCCCCGTGTTTCACAGTTGGGATCGTGTTCTTAGGCTTCCAAGCTTCCCCCGTTTTCCTCCTAACGTAACGATGGTCATTATGGCCAAACAGTTCAATTTTATTTTCGTCAGGCCACAGGACATGTCTCCAAAAATGAAGGTCCTTGTTCCTGTGTGCTATGCAAACATTAATCTGGCTCTTATATGTTTCTTTTGGAGTAATGGCTTCATCCTGGCAGAGTGGCCTTTCAGGCCATTTTGATACAGTAATCGTTTTACTGTGGATAATGACACAATCTTACAAGCTTATGTCAGCATCTTCACAATGTCTTTTGCTTGTGTTTTTGGGTTTATATGCACATGTTGGACCAAAACACTTTCATCTCTGAGACACAGAACTCCTTCCTGAGCGGTATGATGATGGCTGGACACTCCCATCTTGTTTGTACTTGCGTATAATTGTTTGTACAGATGAGCGAGGCACCTTCAGGTATCTGGATATTTATTTTATTTATTCATTTATATAATGCCAACATATTCTCTAGCACCACAAACACAAATTGTCATTACTCGTACTGCTCCCTGCGCCCACTGGAGCTTACAAACTTAAGGGCCTCATGTATGAAAACTGTCTAGGTCTAAGACTTTCTTTGTTGCCCATAGCAACCAATCAGAGATCCACTTTAATTTTTTCAGAGCTCTACAGGAAATGAAAGGGGAGCTCTACGCAACAAAGAAAGGTCTTAAACCTAGACCTAGGGTGACATGTATGAATCTCGCCACGTCGGGGCGCACCTTTCCGCCGGTTTTCCGGCGAAATCTGCGCCTAATTTATGTCGGCGGGACAGTTCAAAATACAGTAAAAAGGCAGAAAAGAGCTGATTGGTTGAAGCAGCGAGGGCTCGTAGCTTAGCAATCAGAGCGCGAGCTACTTTTCATAAGTTTATGGGAAAAGAAAGCAGAGAGAGTTTTTTGTGTTGGGGTAAATTTAAAAAAGAGGCGCGGTTATTTGGCCCAAAATGGGAGAGCGAGGGGCGCTCTATGGGTTTTCTAATGCAATCTGAATAAAAAGTACAGGGCCGAAATAAAAAATGTAATATGCAAATTTGTCCCGATGTGTATAAAAAAAGAATATAATTTTGGGGGAAAAGAAAAAAAAATTAATTCAATAAAATAATTTTATTTCTTTATTTTGTTAGCAAGGATCAATAGTATGGGTGTAACGAAAATAAAGAAAAAAACAGGATTTTATTGATTTTTTTTATTTTTTTTACTGTATTTTGAATGTCTGGCTTTAAATATGTTGGTAAATATTTTTCCATAGGTTAAAAGGGGTCCCTGTCGTCCTATTTGTTTGGTCAATTCTCCCCCATAGGTTAGAATGGGCCATTTTCCTCTATTTATTGGCGGGTTTTATGCCGACCCAATCAGAATAGCTTAAACAATTCGAATTCTGTATTTCCCGCAATTCTTTATTGCTTTTCCTGATGTAGCGCCGGTTCTCGGCGACAAACGCTTGTTGGGTTTTAAAACTGTTTTTTTTTTTAAAAAAAAAGGTTTCAGCTTTTTTTTCAGTAATTTTTACACTTAAAAAAAATGATTTTTTTTTTTCATACCCCTGCCGACGGGTGAGAGCCGAGATTGCATTGCCCCCGATCTCCCCATAGCTACAATGGTTCAAGTCGGGGCCCGCGCTCTTTTTTTGGCGGATAGCCAAGCCCCCGCTAGTAACCCAAAAGCCTTTTCTGCATTTTTTACTGTATTTTGAACGTCCCCCCTTTGATTTGTTGGTCAATAGCTTTCATAGGTTTTTAAAGGGTTATGTCGCTCCCATTCTGATTGGCAGTTTATGCCGACCCAAAGAGAATAGCTTTCAGAATTTTTAATTTTTGATTTCCCGGCAATTTTCCCAAAATCCTAATTTTATTTTGCCCCGTCCTAGTTTTTGGAATGTTTTTTTTTATGTATTTTTTTTTTTTGAGGGTTTTAAGCTCTTTTTTGAGAAAGTTTTAGCCTTATAAAGGCGATTTTTTTCGGAATCTACTCCTTTCCGCCGGAGCTGAGCGCGGTTTTTTTGTGCGTTTCTATGTTTCCTCCATGTTCCCTTCTCGCTTCACTTCTCCGCCGGGAAATTTTGACCAAAATAAACAGGTTGCCTGTAGAGCTGCGGGGGGGGCCTGCAATTGCGCCGCAATTTGCCGACTCGATGTAATGCCTCGGAGTTTTTTGAGCGCCCCGGGCCCCCCGGGGCGCCCACACCCCCGCCCACACCGCACTCATTGCACGTCCCTTTATGGGGGCGCCCGCTGGGAAAATGGCGAACCTGGCCTAACACTGCATCTGCGTCGACAGGGGGTTCGGGCCCAGGGGGCGCAGGTTACTCAAAAAAAACAGGGAAAAAACCCGTCATAATGTCGCCCCTAGTTTTTATACACAAGGCCCTTAATTTCAAATTCACCCATCAGTATGTTTTTTTTTTAAAGTGGGTGGATATTCCAGTACCCAGAGGTAACCAGGTAAACTTCATTTAAACGATGCCCTTGGTTGGATTAAACCCAGGACCACAGTGCTGCAAGGTGTCAGTGCTAACTAACCCGAGCAATGTGACTTTTTTGGATAGTCGTATGTATGTTTTTTAGTTATGTTTTCAGGACATCTGAGCCCCTTATTTTTTTGTCTGATATGGGATGAGGGGGGGGGGATTTTTGACCCTCATATGAAGATGATACAAAAGGGGTGCTAGTGTAATTATGTGGTAGTAGATCGTGCATGATTATTAAGCCCCCAAAATTTGATTATCATTGGAATGTTTTAACGTAATCCAGGGTGTTATATAGCAGTGCAGGGTACAGTGTCTCACATATGCAGTCTGTGAAACTCCTCAGAATGTTGTGTAATTAAGTGTCACATAATGTGTAGATGTGATTTCAAGCAATTTGCATTGTCATTTGCGAGGTGCAGTAGTATTCAATTTAGTTTGTAAAGTAGCGGTGCTGCTTATTTTGTTCTGTGTAAAATACAGTAGTAATGTGCAGTGTATTGTATGTACGTGTGTATACCCCCTATGTGCGTGTGCGTATGTATAAATGCAGTAGGTGTTGTTGGAATATACAGCAATAGTGTGCAGTGTGTTGTACTGTGTGATACACTATAGTAGTGTGCAGTGTGGTGTACTGTGAAAAAATTCGTAGTAGTGTGCAATGGTCATAGTTAAATAGTACTGATAATTTTTAGTATTAATTGTTGAAGATTGTATGGTTTTACAATTTGTGTTGCATTGTTTTTATGTGTAATATAGTAATAGTAAATAGTACTACAATGTGTTGTAGTGTGTTATATACAGTGGTAGTGTGTAGTGTGCTGTACTGTGTATTATACAATAGTAGTGTACATTATGTTGTACTGTGTAATATACAGTGGTAGTCTGTAGTGTGTCATACCGTGTAATATACAGTAATAGTGTGCTGTGTTTGTCCTGTATAATAAAACTTAGTAGTTGCGTGGTTGTCTTGTAAAATACATAACAGTGTGCGTGTTTTTACCCTTAATATTTGTTTGTAGTGTGATTGTGTTTATTTTTCTATGTTGATGTTTCAATTTAGAAGTAGTTGGGAGTTATGTACATGTGAGATTTCCCCGTGTGCAGGGTGTTGTAATATATAACAGTAGTGAACACCGGCTGTACCGTGTAATGTACAGTAGTAGTGTGCAGTGTGCCATACTATAAATATCAGTGTAGTGTGTAAAATTTTTGTATGGTAATATACAGGGGAAATTGTGGAGTATGTTTTTTATATTGGTGTAACATATAAATTTAGTGTCAGAGTGCAAAATATAAAATTTTCACATTTGTAGTTGAAATTGTATTGTACTGTGTAATATACAGTGGAATTGTGGAGTGTGTTGTATTGTGTAACATATAATAGTAGTGTGCAGTGGGTTTTTACTGTGAAATTTATAAAAGTGGTAGTGAAAAAGGTGCCATATATAAAATTTTAAAAGTAGTAGTCTGTAATGAAATTTGTACTGTGTAATATAAAAGTGGAATTGTGGAGTGTGTTTGTTTTGTGTAAAAATAAAAAGTATTGTGCAGTGTTTTGGGTACTTGGTAATATAAAAGTGGTATTTGGGGGGGCCCGGGGGGGGGGTTGGGTGTTTTGTACTGTACTGTGTAATATACAGTGGTAGTGTGCAGTGTGTTGTATTGTCTTAATATAGGGGAATAGTTTTGCAATTTTTTTGGTATTTTTGGAAAATATCAGTACCCTGTGCAGTGTTAAAGGGGGTGTGTTGTGAAGGTGTATGCTGTTGTTACAGTCCCTTCCCTTAGTACCCTGCTGGTTTTGGGTTTGGGGCAACCCCAAAAACCCGGGCCCACATTAAGTCTTCTGTGCTGGCCCAAACCGTTAAAAAGGAAAAGGGTTTTTAAAGCAGGTATTTCCCAATGGATATTTTTTTAATCCACATATTATCAAAAACACCCACCCTAGGATCAAAGGGTTTTTTTAAAAGTTCATATTTTTTAAAATTTTTTTAAAATTTTGGTTTTGTAATCCCCCCCCGGGGGGGGGGGAAACAAAAGCTGGGTTTTTTAAATATTTTGCACGCCCCTTGTCCCAAAATTTTAGAAAAATTGAATGAATGATTTTTTTTTGAACCTTGTTAGCTTTTTGGTTTAAAACCCTTTAATTGTTTTAAAATTTGTACTTTTCAAAAAATTTTTTTTAAACCTTGCTCCTATACTTGAAGGAGCCAAATGGGGAGTGTTTTTGGGCCCTCTTTTGGTTTGGTTTTTTGTCTGACTTTTTGTTTATTTGCAGTGTGGAATAGCACAGTTTACTATGCTATTTCAAAACACACCATAAAGTAAAAACTGTATTGTTTTTTTAATTTGGGAAACCTTTTTATCCCCTTTAAAGGCACTTTTTTTTTAAAGGGGGGGGGGTTTTTTCCCCAAGAAGTGATTTCCTTTACCTGTTTTTCTGCCAGGAGGGAAGTTTAACTCAGAATGGGGTTCATGAGGGGGGGGGAGGGGGGGGGTAGGAAAGAGAGGGGGAAAAGCAGGGGGTCTGCAATGTGCATTTAAAATTTTAATTACTTTAAAAACCCAGGGGTTTCCTACAAAGCAGACACCCCTTCATACACCCCTTTTCTCCCCAGTCCACCCAAAAGTCCCTTTCCCATTTTCCCCAAGTCTTCAGAAAAAGGGAAGTGCTAACAGGGCCAGATCAGTTTCCGTAGTGCCCGGGTTTGCCCCCAAATTGTAAACTGTCGGGGGAAAAATAAGCGGTATGACCCAATGCTGTAGCTTCACAGGCCTTAAATTTTTTTAAATTTGAATTTTATTTAGAAAAGTGATTAAATACCCTTTTTGGGGACCCCACTTTTTAACTTCCACCCGGGGAAAAACCCCCTTTTAAAAAAGATGCCTGCAGATCTATTATCAGTTCAAATTTAAAGCAAATGGGAAATTTGTATATATTGTAAGCAGTGCATGTAGTAATAAGTTCAAAGCGTAGGCAATTTTGTAATGGGGGTGCAAGTGTATAAATTTTATGGAGTGTTTTGAAAGAAATAAAATTGGGCCCATAAATTTGGTACAGGGTAAAATAATGTATAGAGTGTGTGGGGTGTATGTAATGTGTGCAATATTTATGATGTATGGGGTGTGTACAGTGATAGCAAAAAATTAAAACACAATATTTTTTATTATCCCTTCTTCATTTTTTTAAATATCCAAAATTGTAGTTGTAACTGAAAGAATTTAATAATATGTAACAAAAAAACCTAATAAAGCCTATCTATGTGCTTGTCTAATTGTGTATAAAATGTTTTAAAGGAGTCACAATTTTGGTGTAAGGTAAATTTTTTAATTATTTATTTATTTTAGAGGCCATTCTTTTCCGGCCCGCGGGTACTTTCCCGGGGGGGAATACATACATAACATAAGTCAAACAAGTACAATGGTCACAATAAGTAACTAACAACTGGTATAGACGGAGAGAGGACCCTGCCCATGGAGGCTTACAATCTACAATTGACGAGGGAAGAGACAGAAGATGAGGGGCCCGAATGTTTGTGTGGTTTGGGGTAAATTTTCGGTGGGGTTATTGTGGGTTATAAAGGGTATCCCCCAAAAATTCTTTTTTTAAAAGGGGGTTTTTTGCCATTTAAGTAAAAATTGACGTTGGGGAAATTTGAAAATTAAAAAAATTTAAAAATTTTCCCCCCAAATTTTTCATTTTTTAAAAAAATTCCCGCACCGTTTTTTTTTAAACTGCTCCTTTTAAATGATCCATTGTTTACCGCTTGTTCCAGGGGATACACCCGGCTGTGAGCCCCCTTAGTTTCCCCCCCCCCCCGGGCGCACATGCTCCCGAATCACCTCTCCTCTCCCGGGAGCTACTGAAATGTTCCAAAAACCCTGGGTGCTGTCATTCTATCCGTCCTTTGGACTAGTTAGTAATAAGTGGAAAAAGTGCAAATAAAAAAAGAAACCTCAGTGAGGTCTGGGGCATTTATAAGGGAAAAAAAAAATTTCAGTTTAAGTTCCTGCAGGGATTTGAAAAACCCAAAGGGCCCTTGTTCCCCGTTTAAAACAAAAAAATTTTTAACCTTTTGAGCTACAGTTTTAGCTCCCTTTCAATTTCTTTTTACATAAACCCTTCCTTTCTTTGGGAAAAAGAGAGGAGGAAAAAGGCCCGGCGGGTGTTTCCCTCTTCTGGAGTCAACATGTTTTCAAATTTAAACAAAACACACACGCCCCTACGAGCACACAGAGCTGAAGAGCTGGATACAGGAGGTATGGAATGAGATCCTGGCAAAACCCCTTTAATATGCCCCATAGAAAATAGTTAAAGGGATGTTCCGGGGCTGATCAATGCTTGTTCGTCTGTTGGGGTATGAGTAAAAATAGAGGATCCCCCATACAACAGACACTGTATCTGAGGATCCCCCATACAGCACTGCATCTGAGGATCCCCATAAAAACAGACACGTATTTTGAGGATCCCCCATACAACAGACACTGTATCTGAGGATCCCCCATACAACAGACACTGTATCTTAGGATCCACTATACAACACACCTTGCATCTGAGGATCCCCTATACAACACATCCTGCAGCTATGGATCCCCCATACAACAGACACTGCATCTGTAGATCCCCCATACAGCACTGCATCTGAGGATCCATATACAACATGCCCTGCATCTGGGGATAACCATATAACAGACCTGCACCTGAGGATCCCCATACAATAAACCTACATCTGAGAATCCCCCATAAAACAGACCTGCATCTGATGATCCCTCCCATATAACACACACTGCATCTGAGAAATCCATTTATCAACACACACTGATCTGAGGTACATATATCAGATACACATGCATCTTGAGGATCCCCCTACAACAGACCACTGTATCTGAGGATCCCCATATCAGCACTAGCATCTGAGGATCCCCCATACAACACATCCTGCATCTGAGGATCCCCCATACAACACTCATCCTTGCATTGAGGTTCCCCCATACAACACATCCTGCATCTGAGGATCCCCCATACAACACATCCTGCATCTGAGGATCCCCCATACAACACATCCTGCATCTGAGGATCCCCCATACAACAGACACTGTATCTGAGGATCCCCCATACAACAGACACTGTATCTTAGGATCCCCCATACAGCACTGCATCTGAGGATCCCCTATACCAACATCTGCAGCTATGGATCCCCATACAACAGACACTGCATCTGTATAGTCCCCATACAGCACTGCATCTGAGGATCCATACTACAACAAGCCTAGCATTGGGGGATAAAACATAATACTAAACAGACCTGCAATGAGGATCCATACAATAAACCTACATCTGAGAATCCCCCATAAAACACACCTGCATCTGAGGATCCATATAACACACACTGCATCTGAGAATCCATTTATAACACACACTGCATCTGAGGATCCATATACAGTACACCATGCATCTGAGGATCCCCCATACAACAGACACTGTATCTGAGGATCCCCCATACAGCACTGCATCTGAGGATCCCCCATAAAACACATCCTGCATCTGAGGATCCCCCATACAACACATCCTGCATCTGAGGATCCCCCATACAACACATCCTGCATCTGAGGATCCCCCATACAACCATCCAGCATCTGAGGATCCCCATCAAAACACATCCTGCATCTGAGGATCCCCCATACAACACATCCTGCATCTGAGGATCCCCCATACAACAGACACTGTATCTGAGGATCCCCCCTACAGCACTGCATCTGAGGATCACCCATACAACACATCCTGCATCTGAGGATCCCCATACAACACATCCTGCATCTGTGGATCCCCCATACAGCACTGCATCTGTGGATCCCCCATACAGCACTGCATCTGTGGATCCCCCATACAGCACTGCATCTGAGGATCCCCCATACTAGCATCATCACTCTGATCATTGAGGATCCCCCATACAGCACTGCATCTGTGGATCCCCCATACAGCACAACTGCATCTGAGGATCCCCCATACAGCACTGCATCTGTGGATCCCCCATACAGCACAACTGCATCTGAGGATCCCCCATACAGCACTGCATCTGAGGATCCATATACAACATGCCCTGCATCTGAGGATCCCCCATAAAACAGACCTGCATCTGATGATCCCTCCCATATAACACACACTGCATCTGAGGATCCATATACAGTACACCATGCATCTGCGGATCCCCCATACAACAGACACTGTATCTGAGTATCCCCCATACAACACAGCTGCATCAGAGGACCCATTTACAACATGCCCTTCATTTGAAGACCCCCATACAACACAACTGCATCTTAGAATCCATATATAACAAACCCTATATCTGATGAGCTGCCATATAACACACTGCATCTAAGAATCCATATATAACAAACCCTATATCTGATGAGCTGCCATATAACACTCTGCATCTTAGAATCCATATATAACAAACCCTATATCTGATGAGCTGCCATATAACACACACTGCATCTAAGAATCCACATACAGTACACCCTGCATCTGAGGATCCCCCAAACAACAAACCTACATCTGAGGATTCCCCATACAATACATCCTACATCTGAGGATCCCTCATACAACACACAGTGGGGCACATTGATCAAGGCATTTGTGCCAGAAATGTGGCACAATTTGCCCCAAAATAATGTTGCACATGCTTTACCACACACATATGATGTGTTTTAGACACACGGGGGGGGTGGCCTTTGTAAAAGGATATGGGGCTTAGTGTGTAGCGCTGTGCACCTAAAGTTTCCCCATACCACTCCCTGCATCTGAGGATCCATATTCAACACACCCTGCAACTCAGGAACTTTAAAGGGAACCTGCCACATAGGTTATGCCCCTCTTGCTGAGAGCAGTACAAGCTAGTGTCGATAGACCTGCTGTTCTCCAGCACTGTGCCACTCAGGGCTGGGGACAAGGCATTTTTGGTGCCCTAGGCGAGTAACTGCCAATGGCGCCCACCCGCCCCTCGCTCTCAAAAAAAATAACCCCCCCACACACACACTAATTCCTCTCACCCTGCGCCAGTCCATAGTCACTAATTTCTGCAACATTCCACATAAGCTCCCGTCCATATCCCTCAGCAGTCACTGCACAATGAAATCAGCCCTGACAAATTTGCATTTTCAAACATCGCCCCTCAGCAGATGACAGTGGCAATACACCTAAATAACAGTCATTGCGACGCTGCCGGCTGTGGCGCACGGGGCCAACGGGGGTCCCCCAGCGCTATAGGACCCGCACGGCACGGGCCCCCGCTGTGTCGGCCCTGCAGCTCACCGGAGGATCCAGCGATTCCTCGGGGAGCGGGGCCTCCGACCTGTCTGCGGGGGCAGGGAGCGCTTGCTCTCTGCTCCGCAGAAGCGGTCACAGAGGGGGGGGGGGGGGGGGTACCGCCGGCGCTTCATGGGCCCACGGCAGCGGGCAGGAGCACGGGCGGCCGAGGGTAGGGGCCACCTGACGGACGCTCCTTAGGGATTGGCTGAGGTAGGCGCCCTAGGCGGTCGCCTACCTTGGCCTAACCGTCCGTCCCGGCCCTGTTGCCAACTTATTCTGTAAGTTGCGGGAGTTTTAGAGCATTTTACCTCAAAATCTTATTCTGAGCAGGGTGTTAGCCCGCCCAAGAAAAGGCTAGCCCGCCCACTGACTGTTATTCAAATGTTGTGACTATTCAAGTAAATAGGTTTATCAGTTGAGGCAGGCAGGTCTTGAAAATGCAGATTTGGCATTAAATACACAGGCTGTCCTTGACTTATGTCGTTTCCGATTACGTCTGTCTCCTAGTTACGAATGGGGACCGGAACGACGCAGCAGGGAAGCGACAGCGGTCCGGGTGATGCGGTGGCCCAGGGGCCGCTGGCGTCAGCAATCTTTGCAGTTTGTTACGTGTCTCCTAGGAGGCATACAGATGACTCTCCGGGACCGTCAGTGTCGGGCAACTGCACATTGTCCGGGGCAACGGCGGGGATCGTATTCGGCTATATGCAACATCCCTCCCAGAGCGCATTTACAGCACATGGACTCTATTGTGGTGCAGAGAGCGAGCGCTCCCTGCTCTGCAATAGAAAACTCCGGAAGGCTGCAAGCAGACTTGCGACTTTCCGGAGTCTCCAGCACAGGCAGAGTGTGCGGCCTGATGACATCACCGGCCTGTGCAGGAAGACGGAGCCAGAGGTGAGAAGCGGGGGACTATAGTGAGTATCTGTGTTTGCTTTTTTAAATAAGCCTTATCTATACCTCGTCTCATGGGGGACATAAACCACCTATGGGGGACCTATAATGCCTATGGGGGGACAATAACTGCCTATGGGAGACATAACCAGGCTCCGGACGAGGCCGCCGGTGGACCGGGGAATCCCCCGTGAGGGCCCCCCCGAGCCGCTGTGGGGGCCACGAGAGGCAGTGGCTGACCGCCTCCCCGGGGCCCGTATTCCGACGCCACTCCCCTTTCCCCTCTCCCCCCCCCCCTTGGTCCTGAAGCCCGGGACCTGCGTTCCCCGACGCGCCAGAGACGGCCCGGGTGCCGGGGGGTCTAAAGTCCCCGACATCCCGAGGCTGGCGGGGCTCCGTCAGAGGATCACAGCGCCACTTGCGGCTGCGCTCCGCTGCTCTCCCTGGCAGGCTGAGACGCTAGGCCTTCAGCCTGCCGGGCGCGGGCCTACTGCTGACGTAGGCGGCGTGGTGACTGTCACTTCACCGCGTGCTATGCAGTGCGAAGCAGCGAGCGGCGCAGCACGGTGCGGCGGAGCTGGGAGCTGGGATCCAGGTAAGTTGGATGTTTGTTGTTGTTGTTGTTTTTTTTTTTAAACTATCTACAAGGGGGTCCCTGGCTACAAGGGGGGAACCTGGCTATAAAGGGGGTCCCGGCTAGAAGGGGGGACTGACTACAAGGGGGGAATCACTGGCTACAAGGGGGGTCCCTGGCTTATTTAAAGGTGGGTCCCTGGCTTACAAGAGGGCCCTGGCCTATAAAGGGGGTCCCTGGCTTAAAGGGGTCCTGGCTATAAAGGGGGGTACCTGGCTACAAGGGGGGACCTCTGGCTATTAAAGGGGGTTCCTGGCTACAATGGGGGCCCGGGTATAAAGGGGGTCCCTGGCTACAAGGGTGGACCTGACTACAAGGGGGGAATCACTGGTTTACAAGGGGGTCCTGGCATATAAAGGGGGTACCTGGCTACAAGGAGTGCACTGGCTAAAGGGGGGCCCTGGCTATAAAGAGGGGCCCTGGCTACAAGGGGGGACCATGACTACAAGGGGGTCACCTGGCTATAAATGGGGTCCCTGGCTACACGGGGGGCCCTGGTTTTAACGGGGGCCCCTGGCTACTAGGGGGCCCTGACTAAAAGGGGGGCCCTGGCTACAAGGGGGGCCCCTGGCTTTTAAAAGGGGTCCTGGTAAAGGGGGGGGGCCCTGGCTACAAGGGGGGCCCCTGGTATAAAAGGGGGGCCCGGCTAAAAGGGGGCCCTGCCTACAAGGGGGGCCCTGAATACAAGGGGGCCCCTGGCTACAAGGGGGTCCCTGGCTATAAAGGGGGTCCCTGGTTAAGGGGGGTCCCTGCTGAAAAGAAGGGTCCCAAATGCAAGGGGGGTTGGTAAAGGGGGGGCCCCTGGTACAAGGGGGGGCCCTGGCTACAAGGGGGTGGCCCTGATACAAGGGGGGGCCCTGACACAAGGGGGGGCCCTGATAAAAGGGGGGGCCCTGGTTTCAAGGGGGGTCCCCTGGTAAAGGGGGGGGACCTGACTAAAAAGGGGTCCCTGACTACAAGGGGGGAGTCCCTGACTACAAGGGGGGTCCCGGGCTACAAAGGGGGGTCTGGTTAAAAGGGGGGCCATGACTACAAATGGGGCCATCTCTACAAGGGGGACCTGGCTACCTACAGGGGTCCCGGGCTACAAAGGGGGCCCTGACTACAAGCGGGCCCCTGGCTACCAAAGGGGGGCCCCTGGTAAAGGGGACCTGCTAAAAAGGGGGGGCCCCGGGGTACCTAAAGGGGGCCCTGACTACAAGGGGGGCCCTGACAAAAAAGGGGGGGCCCTGACTAAAAAGGGGGCCCCCCAGTACCTAAAGGGGGCCCTGACTAAAGGGGGCCCCGAATACCAAAGGGGGGCCCTAATACTACAGGGGGGCCCTAATATCAGGGGGGCCCTGATACAATGGGGCCCTGGCTACCAAAGGGGGCGCTTTGACTCCCTACGGGGGGGCCCCTGACTACAAAGGGGGCCAGGTACCAAATACTAAAGGGGCCCTGCTCCCTACAAGTGGGTAAAGGGGGGCCCCTGACTTCCTGCAACTAGCTAAAGGGGGGCCCCTAACTACCTGTTAATCCCAAAAGGAGACCCCAAAATGCCTGGAAAAACTCCCTAAAAAGAAGCCTTAGCTGCCTTATACTATTTCAGGGGCCTAACTCCCCTGATACTACCTAAAGGGGGTCCCAAACTGTTTTGACCCTATATAAAGGGGCCCCCTAATACCTAAGTTACCTAATGGGAAGAAAAACCACCCCCCTACAGCTGGGGCTTGCTTTTGCTATACCAAAAAGGGTTTTTTACCTACCTGGTAATATAATTGAGGGGGGCCCGGCCCATGTTGTAGCATTTTTCAGGGACTTAGTCCCCTCCCCACCCTCCAAACCCCCTTGGATACCGGCCTAAATTATGGCTTGTACCGTCTCCACCCCCGGGGGAAATTTTTTTACAGAGGTGGGGATAGGTAAAGAGTGCTGGAAAAATTGGGGGTTCTAAGAATTTTTTTGTTAATTTTTTTTCAGGAATGAGCTGTGGCCCGGGACAAGTTCATGGCGGTGTGGTACGGGTCGGGAAAAAAGAAAAAGAAGACTATGAAAAAAGGGAAGAGACGAATCATAGATAGGGCTGGGAGTCCCCGATTTAGGGGTTTTGTTTTTCTTATTTGGGTCAGTGCTGTATTCATGTAATGTGATGTGACTGAGCTTTTGGGGTCTGACCCCTTTTTGGCGCTATATGAAGTGTTGTAGGTGATACCTGAGCTGGTGTCTGATCTCTATGTGGTCTCTATATGGTGTGTTGTGGTTATACCCGAGTGGTGTCTGACCTCTATGTGGCTCTATATGGGGGTGTTTTAGGTTATACCTGAGCTGGTGTCTGATCACTTTGGGGGTTTATATGGCGGTGTTGTAGGTTATTTTCTGGGGTGTCGGGCCTCTATGTGGTTCTATATGGCGGTGTTGTAGGGTTTTATTGAGTTGGTGGTCGGGCCTTTGTGGTCTTTTTGGCGGTGTTGTAGGTTAATTGAGCTGGTGTCGGGCCTATGTGGTCTTATATGGCGGTGTTGTAGGTTATACCCGAGCTGGGTTTGACCCCTATGTGGTCTTTTATGGCGGTGTTGTAGGTTATACCTGAGCTGGTTTCTGACTCATGTGGTCTCTATAGGTGGTGTTGTAGGTTTCATGGGCCCGGTTAATGCCAGGTAAGTGTCCCTGATTGACCTTGTGTAGGAGTTACACTTTTATTTCTTTTGGTGTTTATTTTAGAAGGTGGTGGGTGCGTGACAAGGGTACGTGGGGGGGGGATATTGTAATTTTGGGTGGAGGGGGGTATTGTATGGGGTGGGGGAGATATTGTATGTGGGTGGAGGGGGTTGGATGGAGCTACTTAGCCCTGGTCTAGATATGTAGATGTGACAAATGTGTGACTCACTTGCTATTGTCTACACAATCGTTCTGTTTTGCACACTGTATTATGTGGTAAAATGGGCGCATTTACATCCCAGAGGCCGGTAATATTTTCATGTAAGTAGGGTGGGCCCCCAAGATAATTCCCCCGTGGGTCCCCGACCCCCCGTCCGACATGGACATAACTCCCCATGGGGGGGCATAATCCTATGGGGGACCCATACCTGCCTTTGGGGACCTTACTGCTAGGAGGACATAAAATGCCCATAGGGGATTACGCCTATGGGGACTCTTCCCATGGGAACATAACTCCTATGTGGACATAAAAATACCTATGGGGGGCATAACTCCTATGGGGGACCTATACCTGCCCTTGGGGGGACATAAAGTATGGCAGACATAACTGCCTATGGGGGACATAACTACCAATGGGGGACCTATACCTGCCTATGGGGGAGCTAACTGCCTATAGGGGACATACCTGCCTATGAGAGACATAACTACCTATGGGGGACATAACTGCCTATGGGGGACATAACTGCCTATGGGGGACATACCTACCTATGGGGGACATAACTGCCTATACCTGCCTATGGGGGACCTATGCCTGCCTATACCTGCTATGGGGGACATATACCTGTTATGGGGGACATATACCTGCCTATACCTGCTATGGGGGACCTATACCTGCTATGAGGGACCTATACCTGCCTCTGAGGCGACATATACCTGCCCATAGCTGCTATGGGGGACATATACCTGCCTATAATTACACACCATACATATACACCATACATGTACTAAATATATTGGTTCCGACTTACATACATATTAAACTTAAGAACGAACCTACAGTCCCTAACTGTATGTAACCCGGGGACTGCCTGTACGCAAAAACTACAGCATCTTACAGAATAAGGGACACAGCAGGTCTGACACTAGCTTGTGCTGCCCTCAGCAAGGTGGGCATAACCTATGTGACAGGTTCTCTTTAAGATAAGCATGGGAGAAATGCAGTGCATAAAACTTTGATAAAACACAATGGTCCATGATAAAGTGAACTCCTAATGCTAATTTTGTAGCTGAGATCTAAGAAGCCCTCAATAACTACATAACCCCCTCCGCCACTGCTGATATTAGTACTGGGCAGAAGATGATGCACCCTAAAGCTTCATTGTCAGGTTCTGATTAGAAGATGGGGTTGGTCTGTGGCATCTCAGGGCTCATGACACATCTTCTTGAGGTATGATCTGAGATGACTGGAGATGAAAGCACTATCACTTGTACATGTTGCAGCAGTCGTAGCCCCCACATCCCGAGCGCTGGAATTAATCTGGCCAATTTGTCTGTCAACACCAGGAAAATCCCACAAACAGTCGCAAGCAGGTGCTTAATGCCTGGCGCGTCTCCGGCTCCTCATCAGCGTTGCGTCCTGGTGACAGTCACTCTCTCCAGTGCGGAGCTGATTGTAATGTTTAGTCTGACACATGGCTCATGTCAGGGGGTCCCCAGACACAGGGCCGTCTAATCAGCGCTGCTGTATGCTGAGCCCCTGCTCGCCAGAGCGCCACAATCTGCTATAGGCCAGCCATGGCAGTGAGATCCTGGTAGTAATGAACTGCAGAAGATAGCACTTCATTTGGAGGCCACACAGGCTGACTGTAGGAACACTTTCCCCTAAAGTAAAAACAAAGTGCCCCCAAATCAGCCGTAAGACTATTTCTGATCTACTTAACAATTTGTTAGTTGTATGTTTTTCAGGGGCAGCTGGGTGACATTAAATATGGCCACTATTAGAGCATTAGGGTGGCACCCAGCTTTACCAGCTCCTGATTGACTTAGGTAAGATTACAGGAGATAATAGTCTTCTCTTTTGTTACATAATATTGCAATGTATTAACAATCGGAGTGTAATCAAGGATAAGGAGAACTTTCAATTAGGACCAACTTTTGGTTTTAGGTCCAAAATTTATTAATGTCATATTTTATCTTATGTTTCTGATACAGTGCTACAAATTTCCTGCACAGAAATGTGTTGCATTACAATTCTATCTGCTTCCCATAGAATGTATAAATATGCATAACCCCGTATGCATATTCATATATCTGTATAGCAATGAGCTCCCCCTAATGGTGACTGCAGGTAGAGAAAATCTTGCCACTAATCACTAACCTAGTGTGATTAGTGGCAACACATAAAAGTATATATGTCTGGGCAATACAATTTCCCATACAATGCTCTTTTGTTCCTTTTGTTTTTTTTTAAAGTACTGTTTAGTTTCTGATTGATTTTAGTTTCATATACCTACTACACAGTGGGTGACAACCACTACTGTTCACTACTACTGAACCCACAGAGTTGTCACTCTTTCCACAGTATTTAAACACTATGGACCACATGTTAGAAAACTGTCTAGGCCTTTAAGATCATACCAACCAATCAGAGCTCCTTTTTATTTTATATAGTGCTCAGAAAAAATGAAAGGAGGCTCTGATTGGTTGCTATGGCCAACAAAGAACGTCTTAGACCTAGACAGTTTTCATACATGAGACCCTATGTCCCTGAACCAGGGAGATCAGGGTGAGCTCAGGAGGGCCACTTGGATAGGGTAGTTCTGCAGTTCATGACGAACACAGAAAAATATGACTGTATACTGTATAGGTGATGAAAAGGATCCATGATATAAAATAACTGTCAGTATTGCAAATGCAGCTGTAGCTTGGAATATATTTTATACAATGAGATTTTACACTCTGAGGCCATTATAGTTTCCTTGAAGTGTGGGACTGGGGTGTCTGGGGCACACCAGGGAAGTTGAGTTTTGGGGCTCATCAGTGAAGATGACTTTTGGGCTTATCAGTGAAGTTGATTGTTGGGGCCCAATAGTAAAGTTGACTTTTGGGGCCCACCAGTGGAGTTTATTCTTGGGGCCCACTAGTAAAGTTGACCTTTGGGGCCCACCTGTGGAGTTAATTCTTATAGCCCACCAGCAGAATTGATTCTTTGGACCCATTCTACAGCTTCTGCACACGACTGCATGTGCCTTTTGCTTTCTGCCTCTCTTTCTCTGACTTTCTCCCTGAAAAGCAGCCCCAGGTCTACTATTCTTATGGGTCCACCATGCACAGAGGCCCACCTGAGGTTTCATCTGCTCCCCTATTGACTAGTCTGAGCTTGTTTTGCTGCATCACTTTTATGGAATTCTTCTTTCACAGAACTATTTAATTGACTCAGATTAACCCCACATTTCTAGTGCTTTAATTTTTTGGTCACTGATGGGATTATTACAGTATATATTTAGTAATAAATTACCAGTTTGAGATCCTGGAAGGCTGAAATTACTGCGTCTGGGAGCTGCAATCATTTCCTTGCAGTCATTGTGGTGACTGCACATTGTCTTACATGGGACACTATCACACTGATTCCCGTATTGTCGCCTACATGGCTATGTGCTTAATGTGAGGGAGAAATAACAAGGTTTGCTAACTACAGGCTTATATCACAGTGGCTTCTGGAATAACAGAAAACTACTATAAATGGGAAAATGTTACAAATTTTTAAAATATTTTGTGTTCCTTATCATATCAGGTTCTCTGTTTTCTGTCAGTGAATGGGAACATTGTTGTATTCATCTAAAGGATGAAAACCTGTTCAGAGCTATGGGCATTTTATGTAAAAATTTCATGACCTGACACTGTCGCAGGTAATAGGGGTAAAAGCTGTGATATGACACTCATGTTACAGTGTAGTGTTACCTGTGGGCACCAGGTGTGACACAACAGAAATGCCATCATACCCAAGCCTTACACCACGTAGTCACAAAGCCTCTTCCTCCACTCTGGGCAAAACTACATATAAATGGGAGATGTGATTTTCTAGATGTTCGTGTTCTCTGAGCTGTTCTGCTAGTGACATTATGGTGTTTATGTGATGAAAAGGTCACTATATCGCAGTGTCTGCTATTGCCCAACTTGCCCTCACAAGCAGATGTTTTCACTTACATAAAATACACGTAAATAGTGGTTGTGGACAGAGGATACATCCACCTACATATCCACTAAAAGAGACAAAGAAGATGGAGGACATGGGGATAACGAGCCACTGTAAAAATATGCTGAATTAAATAGATATGAGATAGATAGATACAGTGGGGAAAATAAGTATTTGATACACTGGCAATTTTATAAGCTTTCCCACCTACAAAGAATGGAGAGGTCTGTAATTTTTATTGTAGGTACACTTCAACTTTGAGAGACAGAATCTAAAAAAAAAATCCAGGAAATCACATTATATGATTTTTAAATAATTAATTTGCATTTTATTGCTTGAAATAAGTATTTGATCACCTACCAAGCAGCAAGAATTCTTGCTCTCACAGACCTGTTAGTTTTTCTTTAAGAAGCCTTCCAAGGTTGACCAAGGCTGCACACACTGCAGCAAGGATTTTGGCCCACTCTTCCATCTTCTCAAGATCTTACAGATTTTGGGGGCTGTCGCTGGGTTACAATGAGTTTCAGTGTCCTCCAAAGATTTTCAATTGGGTCCAGGTCTAGAGATTACAAAAGTTAATTAGGCTGTGCACATCTAAAATATATTTTGAAAAACGTAAGCATAGGTGCACACTGAAAAGGCAATAGCATACATCTAATACAAAAATCAGTGGCACACTAAAAACTAAGTGAAACATCAAGGTATATAGGAATATTGGAAATGCATTACTGCTAAGGAAAATATGAAAAACCGGGGACTCTTAGTTTACAGTTTTTGATCAAAGATTGTATTAAGCTCACCTCCCAATAGCGTCAAGGGGATCCCAGAACAGGTGAGTCCCTAACCACTAACATGTTACCTCACTAGGAGTCCGTTCAGACTACAACTTCTCAGGGAGTGGTATTTTAGATGGCACAGCCTAATTAACTTTTGGAGTCTATTTGAGAAATGGCAATCTCATTGGCTTGCTGCACTCTGACGCCTCTTTTAAACCAGTGCAGGATAGTTCAATTGCAAGTTCCTGCCACTCCCTGAGAAGTTGTAGTCTGAACGGACTCCTAGTGAGGTAACATGTTCAGTGTTAGGGACTCACCTGTGCTGGGATCCCCTTGACGCTTTTGGGAGGTGAGCTTAATACAATCTTTGATCAAAAACTGTAAACTAAGAGTCCCAGGTTTTTCATATTTTCCTTAGCAGTAATGCATTTCCAATATTCCTATATACCTTGATGTTTCACTTAGTTTTTAGTGTGCCACTGATTTTTGTATCAGGTCTAGAGATTGGCTAGGCCACTCCAGAACCTTGAAATGCTTTTACAGAGCCATTCCTTAGTTGCCCTGGCTGCGTGTTTCGGGTCATTGTTCTGCTGGAATTAGCGACATTTGTCACGCACACCAGATAATAAGAGGAAATAGGTGGGTGCTCTAGTGGAAAAGGGTTGGCCGGACCCCATATATCAATGTTCAGAAATTCCACGGCACTCCAATATCATGCTAAT
Source organism: Phyllomedusa bahiana (assembly GCA_025379985.1). NCBI lineage: Eukaryota > Metazoa > Chordata > Amphibia > Anura > Hylidae > Phyllomedusa > Phyllomedusa bahiana. The sequence goes on along the minus strand of JAODAL010001063.1, from coordinate 89,045 downwards.
TAAGTGTTATTTATTAATTAATAAAATAAATCCAGCACATGAAAGGCATAGGGGTCCAGATTACTGTACAAAATCTCAAATAACAATAACAAATCGCATAGATGTCAATTGTTGACGTTTCAGCTAGTAGTGCCTTTCTCAATCAACATCTAAAAGGTAAGAAGGATATACTGAGTAAACATAATATGTAAATAGTGGGTATAAAGAAACAGAGTACAGTAATAGTGATCCTAGAAATAGAGTGGGAGAGGAAAGAAAAAAGTGTATGGGAGCATATGGGAGAGAGAGAAGAGCCAGGTAAAAGGAAGGATGGATTGGGTAAGGTCAGAGTAGAGACATATAGTAAGTAGTATAGTAAAATAAAGAAGGTTTGTAGGACTAATTGGAAGAAGGGAATAAAGCTAAGTAGGAATATAGATTGTAGGTAAGAGTCATGCATACATACCACTTAGATGTATATAGAGAAGCATCCAACGAGATGGTAGATAATCTGGACCAGAGAAAGATAGGTATCTGTAGGAATTAAGGTGAGAGATATTATAGAAGATGAAAATACAAGAGAGTAGGGAATGAAGAGGGACAATAACATACTAAGTAGTAATGTACGTGGTAAATGTCAATGGACAATTGGAAGCTAGTCCAAGAAAAAGAAGAGCCAGTACTGAACATTGTCCTGCTGGAAGACCCAGCCATGACCTATCTTCAATGTTCTTACTGAGGGAAGGAGGTTGTTGGCCAAAATCTTGCAATGCATCCTCCCTTCAATACGGTGCAGTCGTCCTGTCCACTTTGCAGAAAAGCACCCTAAAAGAATGATGTTTCCGCCCCCATACTTCATGGTTGGGACAGTGTTCTTGGGTTGTACTCATCCTTCGTCTTCCTCCAAACACGGCAAGTGGAGTTGAAACCAAAAAGTTCAATTTTGGTCTCATCTGACCACGTGTCCTTCTCCCATGCCTCCTCTTGATCATCCAGATGGTCATTAGTGAACTTCAAGCTGGCCTGGAAATCTGTTGGCGTGAGCATGGGGACCTTGTGTGCCCATCAGGATTTTAATTCATGATGGTGTAGTGTGTTACTAACAGTAATCTTTGAGGCTGTGGTGCCCATCTCTATTCAGTATTCAGGTCATTGACCAGGTCCTCCCGTGTAGTTCTGGGCTGATTCCTGATCTTTCTCAGAATCAGGAGCGTAACTACCAACGTAGCAGACGTAGCAGTTGCCCCGGGGCCCGGGTTCTTAGGGGTCCTGAGCCCCGGAGCAGCTGCTAGTTCTTCTGCTCCCCCCGTAGTCTCGCTACTGTGCCCACTGGCAATTACTATAACAGTTCATGTCTGTTCAGTTAAAGGGGTTGTCTCACTACATTGACTCATCTTACCTCAGTCCTGTTTTCTTGGTTTCATTTTGAATTCAGGGGCGTGTTTACTGTTTCTACTAGGCTGCAGTAGAAGCCAGGTCTGTAGCTATAACAACCAGCACTGGCAGCCTATCAGGAGGGATCAAACAGGTCTGTAGCCATAGCGACCTGAGGAGCTGATGCGGTCCATACAAGAGGGGATATCTAGGAATAGAAGGGACACTGTTAATGGGCACATATTGCAAAGTGATTTGTTTTTGCAAGATCTTTAACATAAAAAACAATCCTTGTAGTGAGACAACCCCTTTAAACCTGTCTGCCTATTTGTGGCCCCATACTCTACATAAACCCTGCCTTCCTATCTTTATGGGCCCCTGTAGCTACCTAAACCCTGCCTGCCTGCCTAAATGGGGCCCTATAGCTACTTAAACCCTGCCTGCCTGCCTATATGGGGCCCAATAGCTAACTAAACCCTGCCTGCTTTTATGGGGACCTTAAAGCCTATCTAAACCTTGCCTATCTGGGCCCTCTATAGCCTGCCTTAACCCTGCCTGCCTAAATGGGTCCTGTGTAGCCTAGCTAAAGCCTGCCTGCCTATTTGAGGCTCCCTATAGCCTATTTACCTACCTACCTATGTGGGTCCCACCTATAGCCTAACTGTGGCCCACCTACTGCCTACTTAACTACCTGAGGCCTACCTACAGCCTACCTATTTACCTTTGGGCTGCCTACCTAACTGGGGCCTAACTATTGCCTATCTAGGGCCAATCGACCTACCTGTAGCTTACCTACCTGAGACCTGCCTAATTACTGCCTACCTAGGACCAATCTACCTACCTGTAGCCTGTCTACATAACTGAGACCTGCCTAACTACTGCCTACCTACCTAGGACCAATCTGCCTACCTACCTAAGGCCTATGTACTGCCTACCTACCTGCGGCCTATGTACTGCCTACCCACCTACCTGCAGCCTACCAACCTATCTAATGGGGGTCTACCTACCTGGTAATATGATTCAGAGGGGTATAGGCCATAGCTGTAAATCTCTAGGGGGTGAATCCTCTGTTCCTCCCCTGTAGGAGACTGGTCCTCTAAGCTATGGCCTATACCCCTCTGCCACCTCTTGGAAGTTTGTAAGAAGGTGGGGAGCAGGGAGTGAGGTGCTGGAAAAGTGAAGAGTCTAAGATATTGTGTCCAAATCTGCAGGGACGAGTGGTGGCTATAAGAAGTCATCATGGCGGTCTGGATCGAATGCAGAACAAAAGGTAAAGTCAACGACTCGCCAGAGAAACGTCACCTGTGAATCACAAGATGTAACTGCACTGTAATCACTTATATGTCGGCAGAGTCTGTGTACACTGGTATCTACAAATATATGGTCCCCGTATGGTGGTAATATACAGTCTGTAGAGCATCTGTGTACACTGATACCTACCACTATATAGTCACTATATGGCAGTAATATTGGTCTTTGTATACTGATCTTTATTCAGTAATAGTGTAGGGGTATTATTCAGTCACTATGTGGTGGTAATTTGTGGTTGTGTTCTGGTGGTATAATCGGGTCCTTATGTAGTAGCGTTAATGGTAATGTTGGTCTTGGTATAGTGGGATTTGTTTGGTAGCAATATGATGGTGATATCTATGATGAGGTATTCACTCCTTGTATTATCCAGTAACTACATGTCCTGGTAAAAGTTTGTGGTCCCCCATCCAAAAGTTTGCTATGGGACCTAGGCTTCTGTAGTTATGCCCCTGTTCAGAATAATCCTTACCCCATGAGGCGAGATCTTAAATGGATCCCCAGACCGAGAAATATTGACAGTCATCTTGTGTTTCTTCCATTTTGTAATAATTGCACCAACAGTTGTTACCTTCTCACCAAGCTGTTTGCTTGTTGTCCTGTTGCCCATCCCAACCTTGTGCAGGTCTACAATTTTGTCCCTTTTGTCCTTAGACAGTGCTTTGGTCTTGGCCATGATGGAGAGGTTGGAGTGTGATTGATTGAGTGTGTGGACAGGTGTCTTTTATACAGGTAATGAGTTCAAACAGGTGCAATTAATACAAAAATGAGTGCAGAGTAGGAGGGATTCTTAAAAAAAAACTAACTGTGAGAGCCAGAATTCTTGTTGGTTGGTAGGTGATAAAATACTTATTTCATGCAATAAAGTGCAAATTAATTATTTAAAAATTATGCAATATGTCTCTTACAGTTGAAGTGAACATACGATAAAAATTACAGACCTCTCCATTCTTTGTAGGTGGGAAAACTTGCAAAATCGCCAGTGTATCAAATACTTGTTTCCCCCACGATAAATAGATAGATAGATAAATAAATAAATGAATAGATAGATATATAGAAAGATAGTAAGTTATGAGGAAAGATAGATGTGAGTTATAAATAGCTAGATGGATGGATAGATAGACAGTAAGATAGATAGACAGAGATAGATAAATCGATAGATGGAGACCGATATATAGATTGATATACAGTATAGATACACAGAGATAGATAGATAGATAGATAGATAGGTAGTGAGAAAGATATGTGATAAAAGGATAGATGTGAGTTATAAATAGCTAGATGGATGAATGTAAATCTGCAAAAACCAAATACAGCAGCACCAAGCATACACTAAAACCATAAAGACATTGGACTAGTGGAACATTTTAAATGCATGACTGCTATGCTTTATATGTGCTTTTAGTGCGCAGTTTGGTCTAATTGCATATGCTCACCTATCACATCAAGTTAGCCTTATCAGGTGGCACCCTACTTTGATCCTTCTCTACAAGGTCACAGCCGCCGTACATTCAGGGCTTGGCTCCATTCACACTGATTATAAGGATCTTAGGCAACCAGCCCGCCTGAGATCCTTACAATCAGTATGAATGGAGCCTGGCCTTGAATATATGGTAGATTTGGCCCCACAGAGAGGCATTAGAGCTAGGGACCTACCTGATAAGGCTAACCTAACGTGGTAAGTGGACAGAGGCAATTTGATCAAGCTGCACACTAAAGCATTGTGCCCATATAAAGCACAGCAGTCTTGCATTTTAAATGTTCCACTAGTCCTATGTTTGTATGGTTTTAGTGCCGGCTATGTGTTGCTGTTGGTTTTTGAGAATTTACTTATTGCAGTCACAACAGTATGCACCAGGGTGTGTGCAAGTTGCAAATGGAAGTGCTGGCTAACTCTTCCTGTGAAGCAATGAGAGTTATTAGTCCTTCTCTACATAGGTGCCACCTAGGGCAGTGAGGGGCTACCTTTTGAGATTGGTGTGTCAAAATTCACCAAAAAGCCGAGCATAACTTGGGTGGTGTGTCACTTTGAGAAAAAAAAAACATAATTTTGCGATATTTATAGACCATGGCCAAATGTCAGTTGTACACAGGTTCTGAAGACATATATTAACGCCATACAGTGACCATATAGTGGTAGAATTTTTGTATGTAGATGCTCTGAAGAAATATAAGTGATTACACTTACATTTAGTGACTCACAGGAGACGTCTTTTCTGATCGGAGTCGTTCACTTTCCCTTTTCTTCTCCATCCGGCTCAGACCGACATGATGACGTTCTGACTATGACTCGTCTCTGAAGAATTTACCACACAAACATTTTAGAATCTTCACTTTTCCAGCACATATATACCTACCTAATGGGGGTTTATACAGGAAAGCATGGCGACGCCCCATCCCCATAGCAACTGGCTTTTCTATGATAGAAGATCCAGGTGTCTGCTGTAGGGAATGGGGAGTTCCTTTATAGGCTTCTATTAGGTAGGTTTATAGGCAGGTGATATGGACCCTATTATATAGCTTCTTGACTACATGATATGATGGGGATCATCACCATAAACCTCTTTCATCTCATCGAACGTCTCCTTTGGTGTGCGGCCTTTCAAGTAAAGGAACTTGATGACTGCTCTGTATTATAGAGACTTATATCATTACACATGTGCAGTTTCAGGGTCCTGTGATAAATAGAAGTGGGTCAGGGGAAATCTTTAATGTACGCCCCTCGTAGATACAAAACAAAGAAGAAAAATCACAGATTCAGAATAAAAATGACTTTATTTTCTTCCATGTCATATCAGTGCAAATTTTCAGCTCCTTTCCAAAGCCCCTTTTAAGCCTTTTCTCATCATAGGATGTGAATAAATGTCTCCGGTTACTAAAATGACAGTAACATACTTTACCCGTACAGTGCTGATCTTTCCTTTTTTAAGATACATATATTTAAATTAATAGAAAGATAACATCTAAGAACCTCAAATTTTTCATGTATACATGTAGGCTACGTCTAAGGGCGTTGTATTGCCCGTAACATGTCAGCGACTCATTCCCTCATGTCTCTCTGATTTGCTTGCCTGCCTTTGCACCTTTGTATGTTCGTTGAGTGTTTTTGTACCGGCAGTTGTCTATCAATAAAGTCCTTTTTTACCTGACATCCCAGTGCTGATCATCTGGACTTTATCTCTGCTTATATGTGCACTTGGAGCGTGGATCGTGCACAGGAATTTATCAAAGGACTGTCATTCATATGCCATTGAGGTGAGCTGGTTACCTTTTACTGTTTATCATTATCATACAAGATACTGCACTAATGCAACTTAAAGTAATTAATGTATTCAATGTTCACATGTTTCTTGGTGTTTGCAGTGTGCTGCTGTATTTTTTTTTGTGTGTTGGAATGTGTAGGCATTATTTCATTTTGTTTGGAGGTGCTCATCAATGTTGTTCTATAGATAGATAGATAGATAGATAGATACAGTAAATAGATGAGAGGGATAGATAGATCAATAGCTGTGATAAAAATGGTTTAGTTAGATATGAGATAGAGAGATATGAGAAAGATGGCAGGATAGAAATATAGATAATATATTGATAGATATGAGTTGGATACAAAGACAGAAAGACAAATATGAGACAAATAGGTAGGAGAAAGATAAAAAGAAAAAAAAGACAAATATGAGATAGATAAATAGATAAATAGATGGATGGATAGATAAAAAGATAGATAGGAGAAAGATGATAGATAGACAGATAGATATATATGAGATAGATAGTGAGAAAGACATGAGATAAAAGGAAAGACAAATGTGAGTTATTGATAGCTAGACGGATGAATAGATAGAAAGAGATAAATAGGAGAAAGATGGATAGATAGAAATATATGACAGAGGGATCAATAGCTCTGAGAAATATGGATATATAGACAACAAGACAGATACATATGAGATAGATAGAAATATACATATAACTCATTTTATTTTATTGTAGGGGGAGATTGTGAGAAACAAAGAGAGCTAGAAAAATAGATGGATATGAGGTAAATAGATATGAGATAAGTAGATAGATCGATAACAATAGATAACAGATAGATAGATAGATAGATAGATAGATAGATAGATAGATAGATAAAACATAACACTCTGGGGATTCATGATGGGGCAGTGAGGTTTCCATGCCCCGCTGAAGACATGGCCGTATCTGGATGCCCCTGCACTATGGTTACCCCTCAGCCTGTTTGGCAGAGCTGGGGAGCTGCCAGGCCTACCACAGACAAGAGACAGTGTCACCTCCAGCATAAACACTGCAGGTTCCAGGCTGCCCAGGCCTCTTCTGCAATGTTTAATCTGGGAGGCTGAGAATGAGGATCCGGCTTGTACTTACTGCCGGCTGTCTCCTCCTAACGTATAGCCCACATATAATGGCGCCTTTATTTACTCTAAGAATCCCAGCTATAATCCATTTTGCCTGTGTCATGTTAGAAGCAGACATCCATGGGTTTAACAAGTGTCACAAAGCGCTGCTGACCTGTAAAACATCAATGCCAACCTCTGCACCAAAGATTCCTCTGTGGCATGATGTAAATCAAGGGCTGGATATATAGCAGAGCTCTATCTACATAGGGACGTGGACTCTATTTAGTCACTGTAGGGAACATTACCCAGCTGGCTGGTATGAGGCAGGTGCTGGTATAGCCTCAATACTCACAGTGGCCTCAATGCTGCGTTGAACATGCAATGTTCTTCCCTGATGTGAGGGAGGACTGTTTTAGGTGACACTAGAACTAACAAAAGTAGATTTCAAATGTTAAACCTAACACTTTAAGTGAATGCAACTGAGATGCATTACCCGGCAAAGCGGCACATTCATAAGAGTCGCTGTATGTAAAAAGGGCACAGGGCACCCACCTGCATCCACTTTCCCACTTTGCCAGCTCATATGTCAGTTACCCAGAATCCACAGGGTCAATGCAGACACCAGATCTTGGTCCTGCAGGAAACGTTCTCACAGTTCTGGGCCCAGTGTCCGGCTCGGGAGAGGAAATGATCACTGTCAGGCTCCGTTTGATGACTGTCTTATCTGCTGGCAGGGCACATTTCTCGCTGTCTCCTTAATGGCGTTCTCAGGGTCCCTATCTCCCCTCTCTGTGTCTGATCTCCCCTACAGTCTTTCAAGTTGAGCTTTTATCAAGGACAGTTCAGGATTTTGACCCTTTGCTGTTAGATTCCTCCCACTGCAAGGGCCACAACGAAGCCTCAAGTATGTGCTCAATTCTCCTCACACATCATTGCTGCTCCTTAATGAAGCTCAACTAATATAATTGTTTCTCTTGATTATTTTCGAGCAGCGCTACTTCTTAAATAAAACATATGGCAGAAGATGGAACCAGTGCAGTGTGAGAAAACACACACAGAAGCACGATTGCCAGGGACAAAAACTTCATAGAGCATACACCTAAACCAGGGAAAAGCACTGAGCTCTCCTGAGACCTGCAGGACATTGACCTGAAGCCCTTCTTCTCCCAATAGATACATAATTTTAGACTGGGGTTCCTAGGGCCCACCAATATAGTTAATTCTTGGAGCCCAGCAGTGGCATTGATTCTAGGAGCCCACCTTCCAGCTTCTGTACATGCCTCTTAGGCTATGTCTACACAGCATATGAAAACGGTTGGATTTTCAATGGTTTTAGTCTTTTGAAACCACTGAAAATCCGACCGTTTATCCAGCCCAAAGACTTTAGTAGAAAAAAACGACCTGTAGTCAACACAGGTGGTTTTTTTAAAGCTCGTTTTCTGGCCTGGTGGATTTAGGAACATGTTGTATAATCCACCGCCGTTTTGAGTTTTGTCGTTGGTTTCCCATATAATCAATTGTATGGTCCGATGGCAAAAAAACGAGAACCGACCATGGTTTTTTAAAATACAGTGACAACATCGAAAAAAAACGGTCGACTTTCTGACGCTTTTTGTCTTATACTGTGTGGATCTAGCCTTATACTCTGCCTCTTGCTTTTTGCCTTTTTCTCCCTCCTTTCTTCCTCTCCCAAGGATATATAGGCATTTTATAAGAAACTCAAGGTCTGCCATGATCAGGGGCCCATCGGGGGTTTCTTCTGGTTCCCTATGGGCCAGTTCAAACCTGTACTGACCTTTTTAGATATCTTCTGCAGATAGCTCTGCCCCCTCTAGCTCCTGACAAATAAAGAAGCCCCATCAGTAGGGTATCTATGTCAAGTCATAAGTGTTCTCTCATCAGGGGGCCTTTTGTTTCCTCATCCAGGCTAAGCCACTGACCTCTCTAGAACGCTAATCCTTCTTAGTTACATATTTGATAAAGTTGAAATGAGACACTGGTACATCAAAAACAACCTATAAGGGCTTGTCTACACAGTCAGGTTTTTCAGATGGTTTCAGTTTTGAAAGCCGTCTGTTAACAGGTTGTCAACCTTTTTTACATGGACTTTAATGGAAAATCCGTGCAGCAGTCCCCACTGCACGGATTTTCCGCCGGAGGGCTTTTTACACCGCCAGCGGTCCGAAAACCTTGGAACATGTTTATTCTTCTGCCCGGTTTTCGGGCGGTGTGAAGGGGGTGGGCTTGAAACCGCAAACCAGGGAGAAAAGCCATCCACCTGCATGGCAAAAACAGAGCAAATACCGGTCGGGACTTCCCGACCGGTATTTGTCCTGTGCCGTGTAAATGTGGCATAACCCTGCAGTGTTGATCCAATGGAAGATAAATACCCCTATTAGACGGACACGGATCTGACTATCTAGAGGAAAATTCCTTTCTGACTGTGCCCAGAATATATCACTGGACCAAATCTGCATTTCCAGAATCTAGTAACTGTAACCGCAGGTAATGGATTCACTGAGCCACCGCAAGTGATGTTGTAAGCCGCACCAGGGAGCAGAGTCTAATGGGCCATTGGTTTTCACCAGAGCCCGCCGCAAGGCAGGATGGTCTTGCTGCGGCAGACAACCCCCAGATCAGTACCCCTGGCGCGACTTGCCTGCGGGGGCAGCCGAGGTTTTAATGAGGTACAGAGTCATGGAGAAGGCTCGTAGTCGGCGACAGGCAGGAAGGTCAGGGCATGCGGCAAGGTTAGCAGTCAAGGGATGGAGCCAAGAAGATCTGGTACATGGTATAGACGATAACACGATAGGAAATGCTTTCTGTCAGGCAAATGGCACTGAAGATCTGGCAGGAAGGTTAGGGGATTACTGGGTAATATAGGGCCAATTGCCTGCAGACACAGCGTAGGGAGTGAGGAGAGGTGAGTAACTACTTCGCAGTGGGATCTGCAGTTCTGACTAAAAGGATCACAACACCTTTGCAGTATGGTACATGTGTCACCTTTTTTTACCTTTCCCTTCAATCTTGTCTCAATGGTCAGAAGTGAGTCAAAGTTGATGGGTGCCAGTTAGGGTGCTTTCACACAGAGCGTTTTTGGTGCATTTTTTACGCATTTTTGGGGGTGTTTTTGTGCAGAAAGTCACAGTAGATAATGCTGTACATTTCTGCACAAAAAACGCATCAAAAACGCATGACAAAAAGGCTCCGTGTGAAAGTACCCTTACAGTAGAAGGCTTTATCAATCTCAGTGAGGAAAACAAAGTAGCAGTATGAACATGTGATACCTTTAATAGCCAACAAAGATAAAAAAAACTATATTAAATAGCAAATTTTGTAAACTAAACTACTCAGATCTCTTACGGATATCATGCCTCATGAAGACGCCTGAGTAATCTCTAAAGCTTACTATAGAACATAATTTATTTTAAATTATTTAGCTATTAAAAGGTGTCATATCTGCAAGATTTTTTTTGTTACTGAAGAGCAATAAAACTGTTTTTGGAATGGTAGTTTCTACATAGATCGCTGCCTACCCATGGGGTACATACAAAAAACAAGAACTGAATAAATATACAGTAGAACAATACCATACAGAGGAGTTGTGATCTAATCACTCATAGGTATATAAAAGAAAACCAACACATTACAAAAAACATGACCATAGATTAAAAATATAAATATATCTTTATTACAGAATCAATAACATATAATAAAGTAATTTAAAAAGTGGGAATGGTTTAAATACAGAAACTAGGGGTAATGAATAGGTGCCCAACAATTTATAACTCAAAAATAATGTGTTATTATACCGTGTTTCCCCGATAGTAAGACACCCCCGATAGTAAGACGTAGCGGTGTCTTAGGGAGGTCGCCTAATGTAAGACGTACCCCGAAAGTAAGGACTAGCGCGGCCTGAAAGACGTCACTGCCTGTGCCGGGATGAGCGCGCGGAGGCCGGAGCAGCGAGGAGGCGGCGCTGCGCGGGAGACGGAGCAGCGGGGAGCCAGGTAAGTGTTTTTCTGCCTACAGCTGGCCCTATACCTGTCTACAGCTGGCCCTATACCTGCCTACAGCTGGCCCTATACCTATCTACAGCTGGCCCTATACCTGCCTACAGCTGGCCCCATACCTGCCTACAGCTGGCCCTATACCTGTCTACAGCTGGCCCTATACCTGTCTTCTGGTGGCCCTATACCTGCCTACAGCTGGCCCTATACCTGTCTACAGCTGGCCCTATACCTGTCTACAGCTGGCCCTATACCTGCCTACAGCTGGCCCTATACCTGCCTACAGCTGCCCAATACCTGTCTACAGCTGGCCCTATACCTGCCTACAGCTGGCCCTGGCCCTATACCTGCCTACAGCTGGCCCTATACCTGCCTACAGCTGGCCCTAATACCTGTCTACAGCTGGCCCTGATACTGTCTACAGCTGGCCCTATACCTGCTACAGCCGACCCTATACTGTCTACAGCTGGCCCTATACCTGCCCTATATAAGACATACCCCGAAAGTAAGACATAGTGGGACTTTTGGGGGTAAAAAGAATGTAAGACGCTGTCTTACTATCGGGGAAACACGGTACCAATATGAGTCAGCTGTCAAAATCCCCCCCTCAAAAAAAACACACACACATACATACATATATGTAATAATAATAAATTATATTAAAAATTGTAGACCATTTGAATGTAACAAGTTCATGCAGGAATACATAAAACAAACTAATAGATCATGAATTGCAAATGTATATAAATCATATATCCCTTATAAGGAGAGAAATCAATGTGGCATCAAAGTATGAGAATACAGGATTTAAATAATATTATAAGGATGGTATTTACAACTAATTTAGGTACAATATAATACAGCATCTTTACCTTACTCTATATGACCCGTAGCACCTTGAGCCCATGTGGTGCTCCATCTTCTCTGCATATTTTGAAGCCTTAAAGGAGTATTTCTATTACATTGATCAGCTTTAAACATGTAGGCAAAGGTAAATAAAGACTATTTCCAAACACATTGTAGTTCTGATTTTGATTCCCTTTATAGCTAGAGGAGTTCTTGTCTCCTGCTTATGTTCACAAGCTTCCCTAGGTAGGCAACCACCTCTCTGTGCTCTAACAGACTCTAAAGCCCTGGTAAAGTGGTGATGTCAGTCCCTACTGTGTCTTATCAGCAGCACAGAAGCTTGCTTATATTTCTTACTGACAAACTTTAGCCATTTAGAGCTCTGTAGCCATCTGCCCTGCTGTTTAAGCCCTCCCATTACATATATCCCTCTAGCACCCTCAACTAGGATTAGCAAAGCTGATATCATACCTCTCAAGTGTCCCTCTTTTGAAGGAACAGTCCCAATTTTTGACCCAAATCCTTCTGTCCCTCTTTACTCCCTAAATGTTCATGTTTTTGACTTGATAAATAAACTTGCAACAATAAACTGACTATATTGCCCCAGAAAGCATTTCTCTGGTTCCGAACTGCTTATTTAGGTGCGTTCACACAACGGCTTTTTTGGTGCTAAGGCATTGTTCCCTTGTTGAAAATTCAGCAGGGCAACGACACGCACTACACAAGGCAGATTTCTGTCTCCTATACTTTGCTTTTATTTATCTATTTTTGCTTTAATTAGCATTGTCCTATTTTACTTAGGGTATAGTGTAAAACAATTTACAGGCGGACTGCGTCCAGAATCAGTGTCCAAACCTGCCATGGGAAAATTCCTTTAGGTGATGGTGTAGATATTATTTCTTAATTTGTTGCATTTTGAACCATAAAAATGTATATATTTGAACATTTTTGTACTAGTTTATAAATTCAAAATGAATTGTATAGATATACATTTAAAAAAGTATATTTCTTTTGATGAACCATAAGCATAGGTTCACATGACAGTTTTTTACTTTAAGCTCTTGCAAGCACGGAATTCCGATAAGAAAGCGCCGCTGACCGTCCACGACAGATTTTCTGCCTCCATACTTTTGAATTTACGTCACATAAAATGCTTCAAAGAACTGACATGTCCGAAAATATTTGTATAAAATTTTACACAGAGTGCAATGGAGGCTGGTATACCGAAGGTTCGGATACTGATTCTGATGCAGATTCAGTGCTGAATCTGCCCATAGAATCAGCATCCAAATCCGTCATTTGAACATACCCTTGGTTTCCTTCTTTGACCCTCCACAAAGTTGGGAGGTATGCTGATACACCAATCACTACTGTAGAAGAACACACAATCTGAACAGGAATTAGGATGCTGAAGCTGGCTGTGACGTGCAGCATCTGTGAAACAGCATGGTGAGATACCTTTTTAGGCTCCTTCTCAGAAATTGTGAGGGTGAAGTCCTCCATTTACTTCCTCAATGACATTTTATGCTTTGGCCTAAGTGATTCTCTGACTTGCCCAAATCTGAGGGATAAAATACACAACTTTGGGGTACCACTTGCCTTGGAAAAGATCTAAGATTCTTTTACCTCCATTGGTTTCCTACTATAGATTCTTTAGCTATGGATAGATGAATTTCACAGGATAAGCTGTGTGCTTTCCAGTAGGAAGTCGGGAGGGGCTGTCATTTTAAGAAAATGTCATATAGTCCCTGCTTGGAAAGCTTTGCTTTGCATAGTAAATCATGCCTATGGGCAGGGTTTTTTTTCGTCACAGACTTGTTCTGACAATGTAGACATCTACAACCCACACCATTTTGTGAGCCTCATTGCTGATCATGAGCAGATCTGCGGGATTGAATGTTATGTTTTTCAAAGGTTTTGTACAGTTATAGCTTAGACTTCTTCACATATGGTGGTGGTACCTATTTTGGAGGATCCCACGTCAACATTACATCGTGGCAAAACCCCTTTAATCTTAATCTATTAAAGTGTATCCTTATTTATCCAGAATGGTAAACTCCTGAAGAAAGTACTCAATGCTGAATTGCCTCCCCGTCTCCTCAATACAATTACATGTACCCCAGAATAGTACCAAACACTACAGTTCAACCAGCAAACAATCAGCCCCACACAGGTTAATTGACAGAAAGATAAAAAAAATATTGGTGATACTAATGATAACAATTCAGAGCAAATTTAAATTAGCAAATTTAAATGTAATGACAACGCATCCTGAAAAATACAAGGCAGTCATATGACTATGCATATGTGTAAATTTAGGGGGGGGGGGGGCGGAGGAGACTGGTCACCCTCATTTTTCTGGGTGATCGAGGGTCCCCCCACTTTTTAGCCACTTAAAAAAGAAAAATCCATACAAAAGCATGAAAATATGATAAGTGGGAGAGAGCAAAGCACAGAGGAGGAAGAAGTTAACCCTTTGTCCCCCCAAGAGGAGGCAGAGTAGGTAGCAGCCTCAAGTGTCAGTGCAGAGTGAGAGCAGCACTGATTGGTAGAGCAGGAGTCAGCAGGAGATGCTTCACCAATCAGAACACTGCTCACAGTCCAGCATAATCTGTATCTGGGGCTGTGTAGGTATATTTCCCTTCCCTCATATACAACTGCCCCTATGCTCAGCCCTCATCAGAGAAAAAGAGAATGAATGAATCAGCGGCCCCTTGCCTTCCCTGTCTGTAGTGGGCAGAAGAAGCTGCCGACTACAGGAGACAGGCAAGGTGGGGACAAAGGTGCTAGGCATTGTGTGTGCATGTAGGTTATGTGTATATACTGTATGTATAGCCATGTGTCTAGTGTGTATGTATATTTTTATATATATATATATATATATATATATGTGTGTATATATATATATATATATAAAATAATAAAACACACACCACATATATATATATAATATATATATATATATATAATATATATATATATATATATATATAAAATTTGTGTGTGTCCATATGTATCGAGTGTGCACATAAGGATATGTTCACATGGCGTCTTTGTGGTCCGTACTTCAAGGCATAATTGTGCTGCAAGGCGCCCCGAAGTATGGAATTTGTTTGCAATTACAGAGGTCAGACATTTCCTTTAGTTCTTAAAGTTTGCATCTTCTCCCGATCTTTCATTGAGTTTCAGTTAACTCAAAAGATTTTCGATTGGGTTCAGGTCTGGAAACTGGCTAGGCCGATCCAGGACTTTGAAATGCTTCTTACGGAGCCTTAGTTGCCCTGGCTGTGTGTTTTGGGTTATTGTCATGCTGGAAGACCCAGCCCCGACCCATCTTCAATGCTCTTACTGAGGGAAAAAGGTTGTTGTCCAAAATTTGGCGACACATGCCCCAATCTGTCCTCCCTTCAATACGGTGCTGTCCTCTTGTCCTCTTTGCAGAAAAGCCTCCCCCAAAGTATGATGTTTCCACCCCCATGCTTCACGGTTGGCATGATGTTCTTGGGGTTGTTCTCAACCTTCTTCTTCCTCCAAACACGGCGAGTGTAGCTGATACCAAAAAAATCTATTTTGGTCTCATCTGACCATGGTCTCATGCCTCCTTTGGATCATCCAGATGGTCATTGGCATACTTCGAATGGGCATGGACATGTGCTGGCGTGAGCTGGGGGACCTTGAGTGCCCAGCAGGATTTTAATCCACGATGGTGTAGTGTGTTGCTGACGGTAATCTTTGATACTGTGTCCCAGCTCTATTGACCAGGTCCTCCCATTTAGTTCTGGGCTGATTCCTGATTAAGATTAAGATCATCCTTATCCTATGATCCGAGATCTTGCATGGAGCCACATATCGAAGAAGATTCACGCTCATCTTGTGTTTCTTCCATTTTCTAATAATTGCACAAACAGTTGTTGCCTTTTCACCAAGCTGCTTGCCTATAGTCCTGTAGCCCATCCCAGCCTTGTGCAGGTATACAATTATGTCCCTAGTGTCCTTAGACAGCTCTTTGGTCTTGGCCATGGTGCAGATGTTGGAGTGTGATTGAGTGTGTGGACAGATGTCTTTTATACAGGGAACAAGATCAAACGGGTGCAATTAATACAGGTAATGAGTGCAGACAGGGCCGGGACAAGGCATTTTGGGGCCCTAGGCAAGTACAGCCAATGGCGCCCCCCACCCCCTCACTCCCCAAAAAAATGCCCCCCCCCACACTAATTCCTCTCACCCTGGCCCAGGTCCTGTCACTAATTTTCTGCACATTTCACATAGCTCCAGTCCATCTTCTCAGCAGTCACTGCACAATAACAAGTTAGCTTTTTCAAAATCGCTCCCCCTCCGTATGACAGTGAAATACATTACAAATAACAATCACCAAATAATCCACCAATACATTTAGCAAATCTACCGGATGAATGATTGTTACTAAAAACACTCCTACAAAGCCAAGACCCAAAACTATTACTACATAAGGCTCAAATAATCCTGCCAGACCCTGACCGAACGCGACCCCCATATGTGACTATCAGCTGTACACAGGCAAGTGTACACAAGTACACAAGTGATCACACTGCAGTTACATTTAGTGACTCCCCGGAGACATCATTTCTGATCAGCGTCCTTCACGTTCCCTTTTCTTCTCTATCCGGTTCACACCTTCATGCTGATTGCTCCCGGCTACAACTCGTCCCTGCAGATTTGGACACAAATATCTTAGAATCCTCACATTTCCAGCAACTCCTTACTTATAGGTATATAAGTCCCCTCAGTTAGACAGGTATATAGATATGCCCTCTCATCAGGCAGGTATAATGTTTTATTGTCCCCTTAGACAGGTAGGTAAATAAATATAGGGGCACTTAGGCAGGAATATAGATATATGGTCACTCTCTGGCAGGTATATAGATATAGGGTCACTCTCAGGCAGGTATATAGACATAGGGTCACTCTCATGCAGGTATATAGATATAGGGTTACTCAGGCAGGTATATAGATATAGGGTCAGGCAGGTATATAGATATAGGGTCACTCAGGCAGGTTATATAGCTATAGGGGCTCAGGCAGGTATATAGGGGCACACAGGCAGGTAAATTTAAATAGGGGCCACAGGCAGCATATTGGGGCTCAATACAGGCGTATAGGGGCACAAGCAGATATAGGGGCCCCAGGGGGAAGGCCCTTATATAGGGCCACAGGCAGGTTTTGGGGGGGCCCCAGCAGGCAATATAGGGGCCACAAAGGGGAGTATATGGGGGCCACAGGCAGGCTTTTGGGGCCACAGCAGGGGATGGGGACCACAGGCAGGCTTATGGGCCACAGGCAGTTTATAGGGGGCCACAGCAGGCATATGGGGCCACAGGCAGTCATATAAGGCCACAGGCAGGGATATAGGGGCCACAGGCATTAAATAGGGGGCCACAGGCAGGCATTATAGGGGCCACAGGCAGTATATAGGGGGCCACATGCAGGCATTATAGGGGCCACAGGCAGTATATAGGGGGCACACAGGCAGGCATTATAGGGGCCACAGGCAGTATAAAGGGGGCACACAGGCAGGCAGTATGGGGGCCACAGGCAATATAATGGGGCAAAACAAGGGATATATAGGGGCCACAAGCAGTATATAGGGGGCCACAGGCAGCATTATCGGGGCCACAGGCAGTATATAGGGGGCACACAGACAGGAATTATAGGGGCCACAGGCAGTATATAGGGGCACACAGGCAGTCATTACAGGGGCCACAGGCAGTATTTAGGGGGCACACAGGCAGGCATTATTGGGGCCACCGGCAGTATATTGGGGGCCACAGGCAGGCATTATAGGGGCCACAGGCAGGCATTATAGGGGCCACAGGCAGGCACTTAAAAATAACAACATTAATACTTACCCGCTTCCCGGGCGCGCGCTCCTCTTCTGTCCTCTTCAGCCCGCGCTCCTCCAGCAGCTCCTCGGGCGCACGGCCTGTGACGCCCTGTGACATCACATCATCGCGACGCTGCCGGCTGAGGCGCACGGGGCCGCGGCGGGTCCTCAGCGCTATGAGGACCCGGCGGCCCCGCTGTGTCGGACCTGCAGCTTACCGAAGGATCCACGATGAAGCGGTTCGATAGAGGCGGCGGCGCTTCAGCCCACGGCAGCGGCCTAGAGCCCGGCGACGTTCGGGGCCCTGCCTGCGCCCCTTAGGGATAGGCAGAGGTAGGCGCCCAAGGCGATCGCCTACCTCTGCCTACCCGTCGTCCCGCCTCTGAGTGCAGAGTAGGAGAGCTTCTTAAAGAAAAACTAACAGGTCTCTGAGAACCAGAAGTCTTGCTGGTCAGCAGATGATCAAATGCTTATTTCATGCAATAAAATTCAAATTAATTATTTAAAAATCATACAATGTGACTTTCTGAAATTTTTTTTTAAGATTTTGTCTTTCACAGTTTAAGTGCACCTACAATAAAAATTATAGACCTCTCCATTATTAGTGGGTGGGAAAAGGTGCAAAATTGCCAGTGTATCAAATACTTATTTTCCCCACTGTAGAACCTTACTATACCCATACATCTTGTGTTGGTAATGGGTTAATGAATTGATGCATACAACTAAACAGCAGCTAGACCAGTCAAAAGAAAAAAGAACCGTGAAACATGCTGAATTGCTACACTGCTTAACTAGGCTTAAAAGGCTTTTTTTCATATAGCAAACACACAGCAAATTCACAGCACCCACCAAAATCTTCCTAACCAATAATGTATAATTTTTTCCCTCACACAGCAAAAACACACAGCACACACCATAATCTTCGTAACTAATCCTAGATGTTTTTCCACCTCCACAGCAAACATAGCAAATCCCCCACACATGCACCACAATCTTCTTTTCACTACCAAAATGTAGCTTTATAGGGGTTTTGCTATCATAAACAGTGATGACATATCGGTAGGATATGCCATCAATATCAAATGTGTTATCGATATCAGATCACTTAAAGGGGTTTTGCCAAGAAATCAGTTTTTTAACTGTTATCTGATCAGGAGACAAAATTAACTCAGCATGCTGAGTCACGGGGGAGAGGAAGGGGGTCTGAGCAGAGACGCATTTGGCAGGGAGCGTCTACAATGTTTACACAAATAATTATATTAGAACCAGTGGATTCTGTATACAAAAGACAGGATATTTCTCCACAGTCCCTTGCAAGCTCCTTCATGTTCCCTGTCATCAGATAAGAACTGCATACAGTGCAAGCCCAGCCAGATCAGCTCCTGGTCCTGTCTAATGTAAACTGTCAGGTAACTAAGGGCATGGAAAGAAAGCTGTAGCTCTCACAGACTTCACTTTTTGTAATCACATATATTTAGAAAAGTGATTAAATACCCATTTTGGAGGATCCCATGTCAACATTACATCGTGGCAAAACCCCTTTAATTCCAGAACGGGCTCGCAGACCTCTCCATTCTGAATGTAGAGCTTGAGCAGGTTTAAAGATGGGCAACGAAAATATTAAAGGGAATGGGTAGACTTTAATAATCAGAAAGATTAGAAAAAATTAGGGTTATGTACAGTACTTTAGAGAACAGACAGCTTTGGAGTGACATAGTAAATATGTATAGAAATATCAGGGGGTCAAGATCTCTCATATGATCTATTTTTACTAATGACTATTTCCAGAAAAAGGAGACATCCTCTACGTCTTCAGTAAGAGCAATGAGACTGTGGAACTCACTGTCAGAGGAAGTTGTCATGTTGGGCTTGGATGCATTTTTAAAGTGCAATAATATAACAATATATTAACAAATATATTAGCAATAATATAACAAATCCAGCGATCTATTGCCAGTGCCAGATTGGAGTTGGGACAAATGAGGACAATTGGCTTCTACCTCTTGGGGTTCCTCTTGTAATGGCAAAGCCCCTTTAGCCAAAAAATTAAATAATAGTGCAAAACTAAACTGGTCCAACTGCCATATTGAAAAAGTTATAAAAAAACCAACGAAAATTATGGAAATAACTTAATCAAAGCACGAAAATGCTGACAAGGAAATGTCAGTCTGTAAACTCCTACACTTAACAACAGCTCAACAACATTAGAAAAAGTGTACTAAAATAAACATTTATTTCAATAAGATTAAAAAATCTCTATAGAGCAAACAAGACCCAAAACACATAATCAAAAGTGCACATAAAACGGTAGGTATATGGTATTGGAACAATATCACTGTCCCTATTACAATCTACATATCTACCATAGGTCCCTACCTAGCAAAAATAGGGCACCCGCTCCAATAAAGAGCGACCCTGTACAGGAACCTAGCCCTACTATGTAAAGCCCCTATTATACCCTATACTAGTGAGTACAATACAAAATCTCAGTAAACAATAATGTCCCAACATGTTTCTACCTTACTTGTGGCGTCATCAGGGGACTGAAAATAGCCAGTAACTGAGAATAAAGCTCGGTTACTGTTATACGAGGCCAGAGAACAAAGAGCATATGGCTCCGATATCATGGAGGGCTATGGTGCGCCGACCCTTAATAATTTAATCAATAACATACACAACCTTTTTTTTCTATCTTATCATTACTCCACCCACTGGTTTAGGCCCTTTAAAGTTTCAAAGTCACAATCTCTATCCAATGCTCAGAAATAGCAAACTTCAAAGCACCTAGATTTCCAAAATATCCCAAACCCTCACCACACTAATCAACTATTTCCTCCCCCATATAACATCTATCTATCTATCTATCTATCTATCTATCTATCTATCTATCTATCTATCTATCTATCTATCTATCTATGACAAAGTAAGAAAAATTAACAAACTTAAAATTCCTGCATAAACTTAGGAGGGCTTATATAGCCCTCTATACCCAACAAAAGTTAAATTTCAGTAACTACAAAGCCCCTTGCACAGTTCTTGAAAACCCAGATGAAAAGCTATAGGTGTCATGCCAGCCCATTACAAGGAAAGGAGATGACTAAAGAGATGGCTAAAGCACCTTACAAGAAAAGCCCTTATCACAGGCCAGTCTGCTTATGGAACTTCCCTATTATGGCGCCTTGTGATTGTACTGAAGTTTTTTTCAAAGATCACCTGCCCAATCATAAAAAGAGAAGGCTTGGTCCTGGCTAGATCATGTCCTCCACCGATTTGAATTCTTAACTATTTAACCTCCCTCTATGCTAATCCAATGGCTCAGCTATACACTACCGGCTTCCTGTCACCGATTTTTTCTTTGCAGCGGGGCACCCATCAAGGTTGCACTTTATCCCCTCTTCTTTTTAATTTAGCGATTGAACCTTTTTTTTTGTTTTGTTACCTCCTCTCCATCCATTTAAGGTATAAAAGTGGGTTCCTCAGAATTAAAATTTGCATTGTTCACCGACGATCTGATTTTCTTCCTATCCCATCCAGTGTGAGATATCCCAGTCATTTTAGATCTTCTAAAACATTTTGGAAATTACTCGTGATTTAAAGTCAACATCTCCAAATTTGAAATTTTGGCTATTACTTCTCCAGGGATTCTATGTTCCCCTCTTCTAAATCACCTTATAGTCCCTCTAGCTTCTAATTCAGTAAAATATTTCAGAATTTTTGTAATGGTAAATGCGCGGAATCTTTATATCACCTTAATTACTCCCCCTATTAAAAAAAACAAAAAAAACATCAGTATTAGCTAGGTCGAACCTCCTCCCCATTTCGCTAATGGCTCAGTGTCAACTCATTAAGATGATGAGCTTTCCTAAATTACTTACCCTATGCAGTCTATTCCCCTCTTAATTAAAGGGAATTGTCTCAAAATGACCTTTTGTTTAACTCATTTTTTATGTTAAACACATTTTTAAAGAATTTTAGTTATGTTTTTTTTTTACATTTTCCATATCACTTTCAATATTATTTAAAAATTCTTAAGTCCTGCAGTTTTCACTTTGGCAACTATACCTAATAATATTCTGACACTTCCTGTTCTGTACAGAAAGATTTTCAGTGTCTGCTCATTATCAGCACAAGCAGGATTACACTTAAAGGTGACACTAATGTGATAAAAAACATGATCCAACACACAATAAGAATAGTCCCGCTCCCTCTACCCCCCCAACACACGACTTCTTTTCCCCGGGCACAGAGCTGCCAAAAGCTCTCCCCTAGAAGTCAATGGGACTGATTTATTTACAGACTCCATTTTCATGTAGCTGCTGTAAAGCATTCTTTTAAATGCTGTTAAAAGCAGTGCAGGCAAGAATGCTGTCCTCACAATATAGACAACCAAACTGAGAAATCTATAATCAGAAAGTAAAAATATCTAAGAAGAAAAGAATACAGTATGTATCAGTATCTTTTTTTAATTAGTGAAAAAATAAAAATTGGCGACAGATTCCCTTT
Source organism: Phyllomedusa bahiana (assembly GCA_025379985.1). Classification (NCBI taxonomy): domain Eukaryota; kingdom Metazoa; phylum Chordata; class Amphibia; order Anura; family Hylidae; genus Phyllomedusa; species Phyllomedusa bahiana. The sequence continues at coordinate 66,816 of JAODAL010001063.1, read as the reverse complement.
AAGCATAAAGATATATCTGCCTTGTCATCTGCCTTTTCCTCTTTCCTGTGGGAGTGTAGAAGGCCTACAATTGCTATTAAAAACTTATGCTCCCTAAAGACAAGGGAGGCCTTAATTTGCCCAACATCAGGAAATACAACCTGGGATGTCTTTTAAGACACAGCCTAGATTGGATTAAAGGAAACTCTTTATTCTCAAACACTTCTTTAGAGGCCGACTTAGTCTCAACTTGGTCACTATCCACCGTATTCCATGTTAAATTTGCTAAACTTCCTAACCATATAAAAGGTAGTCTTCTCTTGAAGGACATGGTTGGTGCCTGGAAGGCTTCAAGGTCCCTATTTCATTTAATTTACCAGTCTAATAAAATACTTCCATTATTTGGCCATCCTAATTTTGTTGCTGGCATAGAAAATTCTCAATTTATGTGGAAAGAGAAAGGATTGATCAAATTTCACATCTACTACATGAACAAGATAAGAGATTTCTCTCTTTTGAGGAACTCCGGGTACAATTTGATATTCCCTCTTCTCACTTTTTTGGCTTACCGACAAATTACTAGCTTCTGTAAAACTATAATATCTGATGTTTCCAACTTTATGGAATCTAATCATTTTGATTCCTTCTTATCAGCTCAAACCTCATATCCTTTATCCGCTATCTATTCGGGACTGAGGGACCCTTTCCGAGATAAGCCCTCCACTTTGTTCTCTAAATGGGAATCCAAATTTCCGGGGATTGATATTAACCAAGTCATTTTGGAAGGTTGGGCTAAAATCTGAAAATTTGTCATCAGTGAATGTTGGGGGTAATATTTTAGATAGCGCTTTAACGTTTTTTCGCCTTTAAATATCCCCTCCACCCCCGGTTGCCCTGACTGTTTCCACAGTCCGAAATGTATTTACCAACCTGATTTGATCATGGTATCTGGAAAACTGCCCTTTTTTAAATTTTTTTCGGGGGATCGTTGAGTTGATTCATCAAAAATTAAGGTTAAATTTCTAATTAACCCCAACAATCCTCCTACACAACCTTCCGTCAGGTAACAACAACCAAGCAATGATTCACATTATGCTATTGGCAGCCAAAAGAGAATCACTGAATAAATGGTTTATCACCTTCTAAAAAATTCCCCCTATGAAATCCTACAAATGGTTAAACAGTATGCGTAGTCCACATACATCACTTACCCCTTTTTCCCATTTATCCCCTAGGCTTCTTTTGGGCTTCCCAATACGGTAACCACTTCTCCCTCCTTTTCCCTATTTAATTTTAAATACATTGCTTTTTTAATCTTTTCCTTTTTCTTTCAATGATAGTTACCATAGCAATTTCAGACTTTTCCTTCACACCTTACTTATTCCATATTTATTTCCATACTGGGACCTACTTCTTTTTCATACATTGGTTAGAATGTTTCCCCTACCCCCTACTTCTTTCTATTATCCTTTAACTCCCTTCATTCTCCCACTTTCCATATATATCCCTTAGTCTTCTATACTTACATTTCTTCCTCCTTGCTCCATTTTCTCATCTGTACTTTTCCTCAATTTTGCTTCTTTTTCCGTTCTTTCCTCTTCCCACCCTTCACTTTCCCCTTTTTTATGGCCCCATACTTCCCCCCTACATCCTTACTGCAATCTTTACATATCTCCCTTCTTTCATATACCTTTCTCTTCCAATTATATTACTTCTTCTTCTCTCTTCTCTCCCCTGATACCGTCACTTACCTAGTTCGCTTCTCTTTTCATTTTTTTCTAGTTCTCGATTGCTTTACTTTTACCTCGATATCTCAGTTGTTTGTTTTTCTACGTGATTTTTGAAAAGGTTTCTTAAAACGAACACTATACTGAAGATCAATTATCTGATTAATTCCTTTTTATTTTAAAAATTGTTGGGAAAATTTTTTTTGTAATCAATTGTATTCCATCATCTTGACTATAAAATATTGAATCTTAAAACAAAACCCTGTAGTGCAATGGAAATTTTAAATTATGTAGTGTATACGAGTTGCAATAATCTCTCATACCACCCCTTCATACCCGGGGTGGACTTTTCATATTGGAATGAGGGAATGTGGTCTACACAGAAACGGTATTCCAATGTATTTTTAATAAATCTTCAACTAAAAAAAGGTTTAGGCCCGTCTTTTAAATCCATTTAAAGGAGTTTTTTTTTTGGGCAAACTGGGAAAAAATTCCAAAAATTTTGGACATTACTTTTAAACACTAGACATGATTAGAACAAAGGAGACTCAGATGGAAAAGTACCTAAAAAAAAAGGGGAGTCTTTTTTTTAAGGTTTGGGTTTTTTCATATATCAAATTCAAAATATCATGAAACCTTTCCCCCTTACGAAGTTGTACTTATCTTGGGTAAACAAGAAGTTACGTGATTTTTTTTAGCTCTTCTAGTTTTAGATCTCTCTTATTTTTCCATCCTGGCTTCACCCATTAGACTGGGAAATTGCGCCCCTTTTTTCCAAAATTTTTCAAAATTTTTCCAAATTCCTTCAAAACAAATCTTCAAATTTAAAAAAAGGAACGAATCCTCCTCAATTTCCCCTTTTGCGACAGGATTTTGCTATTTTTTTGTTGTTAAATTATTCTTTTTCTTTTTAACTGACTTTTCTGGGTTTCCAGGTTTTTATATGTCTATAAAATTTTTTTGAGTCAAAAGGGCTTTACTTTTAAATGTTTTTACAATATTTAATTTAAATATTTTATGATTGACTTCTACGGGTTTCCCAAAAATTTTTTAAAACGTAAAAATTATAAATAAAAATCCAATAAAAAATTTTTTTTTAAAAAAATAAAAGAAAAGGGAAAAAGGGCCCCCCGTTCAAAACCGGCTTATTCCCGCCCGGTTTTTTGTGCCCGTAAATTTAACGCACAAATCCCCCGTGAATAAGGGGCCCGGGGCCCGGGGGGGGGCCGGAACGCGGCGGGGCGCCGCTCTCGCCCCAAAAGACAATTTCATTGTTTTTTTCCCGGGGGCTTTCCCCCCCCCGAAAATAATTCAATTTACTTTCCCCCCCCGCGGCGGGTTTTGGGCCGGGCGGGGGGGACGACGGAAAACCCCTTTCCCCTATTAGAAACATTTGGGTTAAACCAAAAGAAATCCCAAAGGATTGGGGGGCCTAATTTAAAGCCAAATCCCGCGGAAAAACGGCCCAACTTTTCCCGGGAAATAACCCCTGTGAACCGGGGGCCCTTTGATGATGCCCCGAAAAGATTTACCCCCCACGGGCCCTTTTTAAGGTGCATTAAAAAGAGTGTATATTGGGGCCTGAATGTTAAAAACCCCGCAAAAAAATTGGCATCTGGGATACCCTTTCATAGTAAAAATTTAAAGCCCCTAAAAACCAGGGCGCATAGCATAATGTAGGGGGATAGGAAAAATCATTGCAGCATATTTTTAGCTCCTACTTTTGGGCCCAACAAAATTTTTTTCATGTCTGGGCTTTTAATACCCCCAAATTTAGGTTTTAAAAAAAAAGGGTTTATTTAAAGAAAATAGGGGGGTCAAAAGTTTTTGGGGCAAAAAAACTAAAAAAAAAAGGGGCCCCCCTAATGGGTTTTGTCGCCCTTAATCTTTATGAACAGATGCTTTCAGTCTTACTTTGACTGGGGACCATGGTTTTGAAACAAATTTTCGGACCTCTCATGAGAACACCTAGTTTTCAATTTACTTTCTTCCAATAGCCCCAATCACCCAACCCCCCGGATTAAAACTACTTGTGGGTCAAAAATTAAACCCCAAAAACCCCTTTTTAAAAGGGCCCGGAAAACCACCAAAGCTTTGGTGAAAATTTAAATCAAACATCCTTTTTCTTTCCAAAATCCCCTTTCCTTCCTCCCCCTTTAACCTCGAAGAGGACCGTTTTTTTCCCCCTTTTTAAGACCCATAAATGTCCAAAATTTTTGCCATCCCTTCCTTTCCCAACCTCTGGGGCTATTTCCCCCTTTCCCAAAAAAAAAAAAACCCCTTTTTTTTCTGGAGAAAATTTTTTGGAAACCCCCCTTTTTGGAGAAGGGCTTCCTTGGGCAGAAAACAGTCTTTTTCTCCTTCCCCAAACGAACAGCCCCCTTTTAAACTTCCCTTGCCAAAAAAAATGTTCCGCAAGTGACTGAGCAAACCCACTAAAGGAGTAAAGCCACTGTAAATACAGCAAAGTAGCAAAGGGGGGGGGGGTGTTTTTTTTAAAAATTTCATCCAAACCCCTGGGGAAAATTTAAAAGATATTTTCAAAAAATTTTACCCCAAGGGAAAAAACAAAAAAAAAATTTTGGGAAAAAAATTTAAACTTTCTTTACCAATCCTGGGGACACATCAAAATAATAGGGAACCTTAGGGGCCTTTTTACAAAGGCTTTTTTTCGGGCACCCGGGTTTCCGCCGTTATTTGCCCCCGTACTGGCCCCATTCAATAGGCTGTAAACCGTTCCCCGCCATTTTCGGTAAACCAAGTTTTTGGATTCCGTCTCTCCCCCCCCTCGGCGAATACGGCGGGGCCCGGGGAAAAATTTATAAAGCGCCTTTTGGAAAAATTTCAATTTTCCCAAAGGGGTCGGCGAGCCCGCCCCCCCCCGCCCCTTAACCCCAAAACCGAAAATTTCGGGCGAAAAACCTTTCCCCCCAATTTCGGCTTTGAATAAGCCCCCCTTTTGAACCCCCCCCCTTACTTTGGGAATTCCCCTCAAAAATTTCCAAAAGTATAAAACAATAATTTAAAAACTGAAAGAATTTAACAATAATTTGGGGAAAATTAAAACATTTTCTATTCCTCCCAATAGACTAATCAGAGAGCCAGTATATTTTTACTGATCTGTGCTGCTGTACTGGACAGATCAGATGTGCTTCCCCTCCAGTTTATCAGTTGTCGGTCACTATTTGTTCCTATGAAAACACTAAATGGAACCCTGACATCATCATTGCAAACCTAGAGCACATCTTTGAAAGATCCACATGTAAAGTCCAGGTAAGCTGCCATATGTATCTTTACTTATGATCAAGTTTTCATCATTTTAATAGTCCATAGGCTTTAAGCACAAGAGCGTGAAAAACGGTGTTCAAAGTGTATAGCAATATGCACATCCCCCTAATCCACGTATATGAGCAAGCTTGGACTGGTCCAAAGGGGAATAGGGGAAACCCCTAGTGGGCCCCTGAGTATAGTAGACCTGCAGTTGGTTTTTAACTGCATATATATCCTCAGAAGAGGCAAAAAAGCAGAGAAATAGAGGCAAAACGCAAGCAGCAGCGTACAGGAGGCATCTACAGTCATTTACAGTAGCTGTAGGGTGGGCCCCTAAAAAAAACTCCACCGGTGGCCCAGAGACAGCTCAACAGGTGGGCCCCTAAAATCAACTCCACCTTTGGGCCCTAGGCACCTCAGTTTTACACTGTATATGAGCCATTTTAGATTGTTGTGACACATTCATTAATTTCACTTGTTTGTATGGATATCATATTAGCTTCAAAACTACTTGGTTGGGATGTATTTTATTGATTTTTTTATTGGAATTTTGCATGGTAGATTTCATTTTATACTTTTTTATTATTATTGTATCTATTATTGAAAGATACATATTATTAGTGGATTCACCTCTTTAAATAATTTAGTAATTGATGCTTGAAGTTGGTTTAGAGATTTGTGGTTGAGAGTGACAGAGCAGATGTGTCCTCTAGTTAAAGAATCTGCCCGGTATTTTGACATCTTGTATGTGGTTTTGGGGGACGCTTCTGCTCACCGGTTGCAGATTACCCATTTCCCTAAATCATTGACATGTTCATGTTCTGCCCGAAAACCAGATGGAAGAATGAACATGTTCTAAGTTTTTAGGAACGCGGTGGTGTAAAAAAAACGTCCAGCAGAAAATCCGTTCAGTGGGGACTGCTGCACGGATTTTCTATTAAAGTCTATCAGGACGGTTGAAACCAAAAACCGTCTGTAAAACCGACTGAAAACTCTTGTCGTGGGGACAAGCCCTAACTCTTACTGACTTATAGCAAAATGGTAAGTTATATTAGTCTGTAGTAATTCCCTTTACTCAGAATTCCCGGGTTAATCTGCTTGGCTGTAGTGTAACACAAGATATTAGCACTTATAGCACAAGTATCTAAAAAAAGCAATACATATATACCACAAATATTAAAGTGCAGAACATATAAACACACTTCTACCTAAACATAAGATCACCAACAGAGTGGCTGCACCACTCTACACCGATACCATTTATATCACTTGAGATTTGAAAAACATTGTTCTTTTTGATTTACCTCCTGACTTTCGTTATTAAAGGGGTTTTGCCACGATCTCATTTCATACCTCCTGTATGAAGCTTCAGCTTTGTGTGCTCAGAAGGGGGCGTGTGTTATTTGTTTGAACTGCATATGATGTGACCCAGCAGGATGACATCACCAGGACTTTCCTCTCTGTAGTCAAAGAAAGGTCTGTTTATGTAAAGCATTGTGAGTAGCTGAGTGGTAATGTTTTTGCTTAACAGCACAAGGGTCCTAGGTTAAAATCCCTGCAGGAACCATAACTTTTTTTTTTTTTTTTTTTTTTATCAATGCACATACTGTACCTCATTAAGGTTTCTTTTTCATTTATTTGCAGTGTTTGACTAATTACTAAGGATCAAGGAAAAAAGGGTAATTGACACCCCCTTGGGGTTTGAACCTCAGTAGCTGCCTGAAGGGAAATGATGCCTGACATTTACCAGGCTGAGGCTCTCCTCCTGGTGAACCCCTGGAAGGGCTGTAAACAAGGGATCACTAAAGGAGCAAAAAAACAAAAACGGTCAAAAATTTTTTAATAAAGGAATAGTGAAAAGTTTTTATTTATTTCAAGCTCCCCATAAATTTTACTTCATGGCAAAACCCCTTTAAGAACTCATACATGTCCTCCAATGAGGGCATCTTTTTTGGGTTTTCCCCCGCTGTATGATTTTGGGGAAATTCCCGATGTTTAATCAAATATAAAATTACCTTTCCATGTCAGCATTTCCTATGCATATTATGGGAGTAGATACATATAGCAGAGATACCCAGGCTCTAGAGAACCTAATGTATCCTATACAAAGACCCCAGTGTTATAAATGGCACAAGGTATATCATAGCAGAGGGCCCCTGCTAGAGATTTAACATTTGGGTCTAGAAGCTTTAAATTATGCCTCTGGCTTATCCAATTGGACAAGAAGGCCTGGTCAGGGGAATCTACATAACTTGCCCACAAACTAAGCCCCACCACTATACTCACAAGATCTGAGGTTTGATTGGTCGGCCCCCCTTGGATTTATTAGGGTTCTTTCCAAGACATATTTTCTTTAACCCCAATATACATTGGATCATTATCTGCAGTTTGCTCCCTGTTACTTGTGTAGTACATTTACCTGATGACGAAGATGTCTAGACCTTTCACTAATGAAACTTGTGTCCCCTCACAGTGATCTGACGCCATCTCTCCAGATGTTCCATACGGAGCTGATTGCATCAGCAAAGCCCTGTATCATGCACCTCGCATCACCGCACAGGGAACATGTGCCTCTCCCCAGAGGTTTTTTCCATGCAGCCCAATCAGCATGTGACAAGATGTATTATGTGTTTGGGAGGTGAATGTGTATAAACAGAGAGCAGAATTTGATGACATAAAGGACCCAGCGGCCTCATATACTGCCCGACTTAAACCTCTGATCTGAAATATAACATGAGGCACATTCACCCTCTACACTGGCATTGATAAGTAATATATCTGTGCTGTCAGATAAACCTGGGGACAATGACAACACAAATCTAGGGGACAAATCACCCAAAGGTAAAGATACATGACATAAAGTGGGAGAAAATAGAAACCCATAGAGATCTGTCTCTAGCAAGAACCTTCTATTGTTTCTTGAAAATGGTGAGCGATTAAAATAATATTGTAAAAGTGAAATACTAGATGAAATAAACTGACTGATCAGGTTTGGCATGATTTTTTGTGAAAAATTGTGCAATTGCAACCCATTTTGCATAAAAATTAGCAAAACAAACCATGCAAAAAAGTAAAGTGCTGTCAATTCTTCCCTATAAATGGCTGGAGGGCAACTTTAGCTTAATTGTCCCACAGAGTTTGGACAAAAAGATTGAACATTTTTGTTGGTTAGGGTTACTTCCAGCATAAAGGCAACTTAAACTCCCCTTCCCTTCTTTCCCAATGGATGCGGGGGCCCCCCACCCCCCGGGGATAAATAAAATCACAAAAAAAAGTCTGACAAATGACATGGCAACTTAACAGGGGTCATGTGATAACAGTACTTGATTAATGTTCGCAGATAATCTGCCACCAGAGAAAAATGAGCATCTTCCAATCTGGAAAGCCTGTTTATTGGTATTTCATCCCTGATAAAGGTGCAGCCATATGGCTCCTGTCATCCCCTGGCCTGGCTTTCCCTCCCCGGCCTGTGTACCCTCAGGAACAGAGTGGTGAAGAAACCAAAGGAATAAGATCCAAACTGCAGCAGAAGGAACAAGGCGACTAAAGGTTTCAGGACAAAATCTCCGCATCTTCTGATAAATTCTTCTTCTTATGATTTATTGTAAAGCATAATTAATACATACATAACACAAAACTAGACAAGTACAATAATAACACTAAATAAATAACGACTGATACAAAGGGAGGGCGGAACCTGCCCTCGAAGGCTTACAGTCTACATGGGATGAGGAAGAAGACAGAAGGTGAAGACATGTTTGTATGGTGGTTTAGTGGCGGCAGGGTTAATATAGGTTATAGGCTATCTTGAAGAGATGGGTTGATTATAATATTATATTCTTAATATTATTATTATTTTCTGTAGGTAGCTACAGGTTCATGGTTATCTTGCCTCCTTCTTTCCCAGCGGAACTTATCCATAATTTTCAGCATTTTTAGTTTTGTCTTCCACCTTAAAAACATATTAAAGACAGTGTAGTTATAAAACAAGTTTTAGAACATAATACATAAAGGGCGATTTTAAAAGAAGGGGGTGTCCTTTTTTTCTGGTGAAAAAAAAGTTTCTACCTGTTCTATAGATAATGAACAGGCGACACTTTGTAATGCCCAAAGATTAGGGGCTTTCTGGGGCGTCCCCCACCACAATTGTAGAATTAACCATTTATGAAACTTTATCCAAAACCCATGCGCAGAACAGTTAAAAAAAGCCAACCAAGTTAAAAAGGTGATCCTGACCAACTTTTTCGTATTTTCACTAGACTTGCATGTATATATACCTGAAAAACAGGGTTCATACATTCTGGGGGCATTCCTGCACTACTTTAAAGCTATTTAGAACTGGCCTCTATGCGGAAAAGTTCATACATGTTGCCCAAAGTCTTTTTACACTGGCTGATGATCATGCACTAATATTTGTACGGACATTAAATCACCCATTATGGGCCCAATAAACATCCCCCCAAAAGCTTTTGACTGGGTTGTTTTCGTGCAAAAAAAAAAAAAAATGCCATTTCGGACAAATCAAACCCCAAAGTAAACCAAGGAAGCGTGACATATTACGAGCCATTTTGGGGATTTTTGGAAAGGGACAAGGCCGTTATTTATGGCGATAAAATGTCCCCCGGGTTTTTTTGATCTCGGTGAATAAAACCTTTGGCCATACTCATACGATAGGGGACGACATTTTTTTTGTTAGTGTTACTGCGGAATAGCATTGGATTGGGTCAGGCTTTACTAAAGCAATTCAAAGAGCAGGGTGGGTTGGATTGCTCCCATTAATCCAGGCCTGGTTTTAGGCCTACTTAAGGCAGAAGTTTGGAGAGGGGTTGGGTTTTTCCATCAGAGGTTTGCTTGACGGGGAAAGCGTGGAATTTTAAGCTGCACCTACAGTCCACTTGAACCACATTCCCCTGACTGGGGGGGGGGGAAAACACCTAAAAACTGCTAGACTTACAGAGATGTGAGTTATCTAAAACGGACTGTGTTTTTCTATTTTTGTTGGGCTGAAGTTAACCCATCTTTTTTTTTTCTTTTGGCGTATAACTGGGGCTGAACAAAGGCCAAGAGACAAAGGGGCCCACATGTAATGAACCCCGGGCGGGGCCCCTTTTTTTCCGCCTTTTTTCCCGGGGGAAATCTCGCCTGATTTTGTGGGGGACAGGCCCGCTCATACATAAATGTAAAGTCCGCCCGCCACGCCAGCGTGTCGGGCCAATGCGGAATAGGCGAAGTTCGCGCGCTCGAGATTGTCCGGCGGGGGCAGTGGATCATACTGCGGGGAAAAAATCTCCCCGCGCCTGCCAGTGCGGGGGAAACAGTGTGGGGACATGGGCGCTGTGGGGCGCTGCGCCGAAATTCGCCGTCCAGGAAGGCCCCATCAGCGGGGAAAAGTCCGCCGCGCCCGCCAGTGGGGTGGGCGCTGCGGGACTAGGCGCCGTGCGGGACTGCCCCAAAAAATTCTGTTCCATGCAAAACAGGCGGGGCCAGAAATCTTTCCCACAGTCGGTGGGGAGTATAAAACCCCAAAACCGCTTTTTATAAAGGCTTCTACATTCTCGGGGAAAAGAGCGAAACATTAAAAATAAAAATTACAAAAAAACAAAATCATTTTCCAAATCCAAGAAAAAGAATTAGGAATTAAATGGCCGGAAAAATACAGTATTTAAAATTCCCCCCTGAAACCTATTCTCATTGCGCCAAAACCGCCTATCAAAAGGAGCCACTGAACTATTAAAACCAGGGGCGGGAATCCCCCAATCAGAAATCCACGGCGGGAGTTAAAAATACATAAAAAAAGCTAAAAACAGCTGATTGCTAGATAACGGGGGCTTTGGGTACCCCACCAATCAAAAGGAGCGACAAATCCCATTCTAGGCTATGGGGAAGTTTTAGACCAATCAAATTCGACGACAAAGTCCCATTTTTACCCAGGGGAAATTTACACCAATCAAATCCACGGCGGGGACAGTTCAAAAACGTAAAAAAGGCCGAAAAGACTGATTTGGGTTTAAGCAGCGGGGGCCGTCCAGCTTAGCCAAAAAAGACCGGCTGCTTTTCATAATTCATTTGGGAAATAAAAAATTTAAAAAAAGGCCCGTAATTGGACCAATGGGGAAACGAGCGACCTCCTATGGTTTTTTTAAGCAATCTGTATAAAATTACATGCTAAACAAATTATAACACTACAGAATTGTGGGGCCGATTTTATATAAACGAATACTAATATGGGGCCCAACAAAAAAAAAAAAAAAAAAAATCCTAAAATCAGTTTATTTCTTTTTTTCGTTAGCCCCAAAATCAATAGTATGGGTGCATCGAAAATAAAGAAATAACATATTTTCTTGATTTCAAAAATTTTTTTTTTCGTTAGCCACATATTAGAATTCCCCTTTTTTAACACAAAGCCAACTTCTGTATGTTATAATTTGATTTCACCATGTACACTTTTATACCAGATTGCTTAGAAAAACCCCTAACTCGCTCCTCTCCCATTGGTCCAAATTACGGCGCCTCTTTTTTAAATTCGATTTTTCCCTAGACTCTATGAGAAAGCACTCGCGCTCTGATTTTCTAAGCTGGAGACCCCCGCGCTTCAACCCAAACAGCTCGTTTTGTTTTTTACTTATTTGAATTTTCCCGCCCCCGGATTTTGATTGGGCTAAACTTCTCCATAGGCAAAGGGACTTTGTCCCCTCCTATTCTGATTGGGTGAGCTAGCCCCAGACCCGCTCTCAGCCAAACAGCTCTTTTCACTTTTTTTCTGTATTTTGAATTACCCCCGGGGATTTTGATTGTCAATTCTTCCCCCCTAAACTTTTTTAAAGGTTTTTACTGTCGCTCCCATTTTGATTGGGGCCGTTTTCTCCGACCAATGAAATGGTTTCAGATTTTGAATTCGCTTTCCCGGAATTTGCAATATAATTTTTTTTGATATTGCGCCGTTCGAGTTTTGGAAAAAATAGTTTTTTTTTTTTTGTGTATTTTTAGTGCAGCCTCTTCTGACAATGTTTTCCCCCCTTTTTTAAAGCAATTTTTTCCCATTCAACCCACTGCACGGGGCGGAGCGCCGAATTTTTTGTCCGATCTTCGATCTCTTTCCCCGCATTTTTCGTTTCCTTTCTTCACTTCGCCCCGGCTGGAGCATTTCGACCAAATCTCTTGTCGGAAACGGGGTCCGAGACTTTTTCGCGATCTTCGATCCTTCCTCGCATGTTTTTGATCCTGCTTCACTTCGCCCTGCCGGGGAATTTAGACCAAAAAAAACCCGGTCTGCTTTGGAGCTGCCGACGGCGCGATTTCGAGCCGCGATGGTACATGCCTCGGACTATAAACCGCTGCGTCCTCCCCGGGAACCCCACACCGCGCCCCACCGGCCCACTGCCCGCCCCCCTTTAGCGGACCGCACCGAAAGGGCAACCTGCGTCCGACGCCGGGGGATTCGGGCTGGAGGGGCAGTGTACGCCGAAAACGGGGTAAAAACCCTTTTTATACATGTCGCCCTAAAAAAGTATATTACACACGGTGTTTCTTTGCTACCCGCGAGCTACCTTCCCCACAAGAGGTTGGAGGACGCGGCAAGATCTAGCCCGTGTAATGTGCCTGTTCAAAGCAGCACAGAGCCAAGCTACAACTGCTAATATTGAGAGCTGATTAAGCAACTGGGTTCAGCGAATCTGCAGCACAGCACAAGCCACAGCGCAGCAGCAGAAAGCTCATGGGAATAGCCATGCAGGCCCAGAGACAAGCCACTTAACAGCACAAGGGCGCCATACTGAAGACCCTGAGCGGCAGCAAAGCTACAACCAGCTGCCTAATGCACAGATGGCCATGTTTAATGGACCCGCGTCACGCGGAGCGGAAGCTCCAGCTCCGCCGTCACGTGGATGAGGGACATCAGCCAGGAAGGATCTGTCAGGGAAACAGCTCTCCAGAATATGACTCCGTAAGATGACCATCGAGAGCGTTCCTCACAGTTTCTCTGAAACAAGTCGCCGAACCAGGAGGCCACTACCACCGGGAACAATGGGCTGAGGTGCGGCCCACTTAACTGAGAATGGGGAGCCCAAAAGCCTACTACACCTCGCCTATTCCGGACACTAAGGAATATTCCAAAACTAAAAGCACGCAATTCCAGGCGCGTCTTGGTGTACGTTAGCGGTCGGGATCCATAGGTAACACCAGTGGGTCATACATAAGGCCAAACCTCCGAGGTCGCAGCTATGTACTTTTGCATCTGATCCTAAAAATGGCTGTAGCCTGAGACATGCCTCTCCAGGCAAATGGTGGAGCGGGTGGTTATGGAACGCTTTATGCACTCTCTTCCGCATTCTGTGCAGTGCGGGTTGCGCAGCGTGATCCTCAGACGGCAGATGACCTAGTGGGACTGATATAGAGGGTTCCACGCTATGGAGAGGTCCCTGGTGGCCAGGGGGGGGGGGTGGGGGAACCTGAAATCCCTGTAACTGAGGAGGCCGGAGAGACTAGGACGTACAGCAAGCCAGGAGTCAGGATCCCAGAAGGGTCGTGGGTCCAAAGCTAGGGGAGGCCCACACCGATGCCAAAAAGGAATGCCCAGATATCTTGTGTGGTTGGAGATGTCGGGGCTTGGGCATATAGCGGCTCAGTGTCCCCTCACGCAAAGAGCCATGGAATGCTCCGCGACCCTCCGCAAGTTCCCTCTTTGCACATCCAGCGTGCAGCGCTTGTGTCAACTTAGTGGGAGTAACTCCATATGTGTAAACTACAGTGAAATGGCACCAAGTTGTCTCAAGACTACTGGAACTCAGGGTTTAGTCCTTCCTCATATCAGGCCTCGCTCCCATATGTGTTGGTCACCTGGGAAAAAATTAGGGTCACGTGTCATCCTCCAGGGACACAAGGGTTTTACCCCACAGTGGCCCGGGTTTAAAAGGCTGGGAACCTTGTCACACATGTTGGAGTGGTGCAGAAGTCATAACTTAGCAACGATGACATGATGTGGGCCGTGACTGCCCTCTGTTTTCTGGGACCTGTGGCGAAGATTGTCTCACCAAGTCCCCACACGGTGCCTGGACAGCCGCTAGGGGGGGAACATGAGACAATTCCAGAGTTCCCTTTTTTCAGTCCCTGGTGGGGAGATAATGAGAAGAGGTCTCATCAAACGGCCTGTCCCTGATTGGAGAGTATCTAGACAAAATTTTGGTACCGCTCCAACTTCAAGACTTGACCCAAAAAAGGCGCCGGGAAAATGTGACGGTTACCCAATGGTGTAACCCAGGTGTTGTGGCCGAGAGTCGGTTGTCCGCATTTTGCCCGAAATTCAAGACCTGTTTGTATCGAGTCCACCAAATCAGGGACGAGGTGGTAATGAGCAGTTATATGCTTTTCCGGTCCCTATAGTGTATGGTCCTGGATATGGCCCACACCCATGTGTTAGGGGGCATTTAGTGCAGAAAAAACGCTTGAGAGGATACTAACAGCATTTCTATTGGCCAGCGTGTTACCGGGAGATAAGGGATTTCTAGCCATCTTGTCCCACCTCCGGTCACATCCCGTTAACATATATCCGAAGCCCTCTAGGTCTGCTCCAATCATTGAGGTCCCTTTGAAAGGATAGCGATGGATCTGGTAGGCCATTTGGTAAACTCAGCAAGAGGTCACCAGTACAATGTGGTCATTGTTGACTTTGTCACCCGTTACCCGGATGCCATCCCTCTCAGAATACCCCATCATTCCCCCCGTAGATATTTGCACGGGGCTGTTCTTATGTCTTCTCCCACACAGAATTCCCAGGAGACAACTTGAACGGAATCAGGAACAACATCATTTCCGAAGCGTAATGAGAGGAGCTGATAAGGTGTTTGGAAAGTTACGCAGCTCGCACTTCGGTCTACCATCCTCATACGGAACAGGTCTGACGTTGAGCGGTTTAACAAGACCCTGAAAGCCCATGCTGAGGGAAAGTGGTAAGAAGGAGGGCGGATTGGACACTGTCATCTTACCATACCTGCTGTTCTCAATTAGAGTAAGGTGCCCAAGCCTCCACCGGTTTTTCACCCTTCGAGCTTTTGTATTGAACATCCTAGAGGACTCTTAGATGTGGCCAAGGAAACTTGGGAGAGGGAGTCACTCCTCAAAGGATCTTAGTGTAGCATGTGGCCCCAATATTGCAGGAGACGATGTCCAGGTGATGCCCGATTGTCCAAGGAGCATCTTCTTCAAGCACAGAAGCGCCAGGCCCGAGTCCATAATAGGACCGCCGACATCGAACACTTAAGCCCGGACGAAAGGTACTATATTTAGTACCCCACCGTTGAAGCCAAATTACCTCGATAAGTGGCAGGGCCATACGAGATAGTTGAAAAGGTGGGGAGTGAATTATAAGTTCCACCATCCAGGGAAAATGAAACCCTTATCAGATTTACCACGCGTAAATTTGAAAAAACCCTGGAAGGAGAGAGAGCCTACCGATGTTTTCTTGCTTGGTGACCAAAACGGAGGCCGTCATTTTTTTAATAAAAATTTCAGGACCCAATCCCCCTCCCAATAGAGCAACAATGTAGGGAACTGCTTGCAGAAGAATTCACGAAACTTTTCACCGATACCCCTGCCAATACCCCTGTGATAGAGCAAGAGATCCCACAGACACCCAATGTGAGAGATAAACCTGAAAGCCCTATAGAGTCCCTGAGGCCCCCGGGAGGTCTTTCCAAAGAGGTGCTGAAAATGCTAGGAACTAGGGTGATCGAGAGTCAAGAGTGGATGGTCCCAGCCCATAGTGCTAGTGCCCAAGCCAAACGAGAATTAGAGAATTCTGGCAACGATTATCACAGCACTCAATGAAGTATGCACACAGTAGATTGCCTACCTATGCCCTCGGGTAGAGAATTAATCGAGCAGTTAGGTCCGGACGCGAGGTATTTAGGCACCCTTGACCTCACCAAGGGATATTGGCAGATCCCCCTCTCAAAGGATGCTAATGAGAAGACAGGCTTTCTCTACTCCTCATGGGTTATTCACTATGTCCCGAATGCCTTTTGGTTTGCAGGGGCCCCCGCCACCTTCCAGAGGTCCTATGATCAAGTGCTGCGCCCACATAGGAGATACACCGCCACCTAGATGACATTGTGATCTTTAGTCTGAATGGGAAGAGCCATCTCGGGAAACTCCGGCTTTCTATATGCCTTAAGGAAGGCAGGGATTTACGATAAACCCAACTAAGGTGCCCCTGGATGGAGGAAACCAGATCCTTGGTTGACATGTGGGAGAGGGGAAATTAAGCCCCAATAATAAAGTAGAGCGATCCTAGAAGTGAGGCCCCCAGCCCCCTCACCAGAAGCAGTCAGGCGTTTCCTTGGTATTGTGGGCTACTATAGACGTTGTCCCGAAGTTTGCAGAACTTAGCCTGTCCCTTGATTGACTTAAACCAAGGGCACGAAGTCAACAAAGATAAAGTGGGTCTCCTGAAGGCGGAGAGGGCTTTCCATGAGCGCAGCCAGGCCTATGGCAACCATGTTATGTAGCCCCAGACTTCTCCCCTAGTGAAATTTGCTGGTCCAGACAGATGTCTACCGAGTTGGGTTTTGCGGAGCCCGTTTATGGTCCTCATAGTAGTGAATGGGAAGAGCACCCTGTTGAACTACCTAATAGGAAATTGACCCCGCAGAACGAAATTATCAACATTGAGAAAGAATGCCTGGCCATAAAAGTGGGCCATTAGACTCTACCAAGTACGTTACCTGTTAGCCAAAAATTCAGAAAACTAGTGTCCGACCTTGCCCCACTCATGTGGGAATGCGGGAGAACGAAGGGGAATAATGCCGCCGGTTACCCGCTAGTTCCTGTGCCCTGCAGGATTTATGCGTTCACAGTGAACATAGACCAGGCAAGCAGCAGGGAAAACACAGAAGCCCTCTCAAGAGTGCACAGTCTGAATGCGTACGGTGCCCAAAACCCCGGCTTATGGCAGAGTTGGAGGGGGGTATGTGACGAAGGCACAAGGTTGCCAGTTATTGATGTGTCATACTCTGTCACCCGAGGTTTCGATCTCGGTGAAGTAAAGGCCTGTTAACCACACTTCAGTATCGAAATTGGTACTGACATTTGTTTATGGTTAGTGTGACTGCTGGAATAGGCAGTGGATCTGGGTCCATGCTTTAATGGAGCATTCAAGAGCAGGGTGGATGGATTGCTCCCAGTATCCAGGCCTGGTTTTTTGAGGCCTACTTAAGGCAGGAAGTTTGGAGGATGGGTGTGGTGGTTTCTCAGTCATAGGTTGCTTGACTGGGACTAGACGTTTGGAAGTTTGAGCTGCAGCCTACAGTCCTCTGATACCACAATCCCCTGATCGGGTGGGGGAAACATCTAAGAACTGCTGACTTACCGAGACTGTGAGTTATCTACACAGACGTGTGTGTTTCGATTTTTGTTTGGGCAGAAGTTAAAGCCCGTATGCTTGTTTAATTTCGTTGGGCTGTATAATCTGTGGCTGAATAAGGGCCAAGAGACTAAAAACGTATACTATAAACGGTGTGTTTTTGCTACCGCTGAGCTACATCCCCACAGAGGACAGATGTTTGCATAAATGATCATTCCTTGCACTGTACACTTGTCTGTTTTAAAAAGGCCTTTTAAATTACCACCAAACAACTTGTTATAATTTCATAAGGCGTTCATTCCCACTGATATTCAGCCTGAGTAAAATGACCTTTAGAGATACCCCTTTATCAGTGCACCGTCCCTGGATATAACTTTATTACAAACCTGTATTTAAAGGAATTGTCTATCAAACTAAAAAAAAAACAACTCATACAGCTTACCTACATTTTCATTTATCTGCCTGTGATGTTTTGGCATAGTTTGTGCTTTTCCTTTGTTGTAAGTAGCCTCTCTTTTCTGAAGATGAGCAGCAGCATTTCCTGTTTGAAAGTGCTCCATATTGAAAGTCTTAGGAGGCAGGACACCTGATTTCCCTAGCTCATCACTGGCAGTTTCTGCATTTCAGACCACAAACTATTGAGCTTCCAGTCTTTAAATAGTTAATGTAGAGAATTTAATTAAAGTGTTTTACAAAAGTGCTTACTTTAGGAGAAATGTTATTTAGAAAATTATTTTTTTCCACTGGATTTACCCATTAAGATACATCAATAGCAATATACAAATGCCAAATAATGCCTCCACAGGATGATTGCATATAACTACCATAAAAAGTAATATAACACAGCACAACAAAGATTTTGCTACTGAGAATCAAACATCTATTTCATACTAAAACAAATACCGTGTATACTCGAGTATAAGCCGACCCGAGTATAAGCCGAGGCACCTACTTTTGCCACAAAAAACTGGGAAACACATTATTGACTCGGAGTATAAGCCTAGGGTTGGAAAATGCAGCAGCTACTGCGGTGAATTTTAATAAAGAAAACTGGATACCATATAAACATTACATTAGGCAGGTATAGACCCAGTTTAATATCCCCATCAGGCAGTTTATACGCGAATGTATAATGTCCTCCATATGAAGGTATAGGCATTTTAATGTCCCCCAATAGGCAGTTTATGTCCCCCCCACAGGCATTATAGGCAGGTATATTGTCCTTCGAGGTAGGTAAATGCCAGGTAAATGTCCCTAAAGGCAGGTATAGGCAGGGTAAATTGGCAGGTATATGTTCCCCAATAGGCAGGAATAGTCAAGTATATGACTCCACTATCACTAGTATTAGGGTATAGCAGGATAATATCCCTAAGGCAGGTATAGGCAGGAATATAGCCAGGTTATAAAAAAACCTAAAACAAATACTAACACCTCTACTCCCTCGCCCGCTCCGCCTCCTCCTGTCCCGGCCTCCCCAACGCGCCCTCCTTCCGTCTTCCCGGACAGGCCGGTTATGTCATCAGGCCACATTGCAAGCGTAATGAAACAACGCTGCCTGTGCCGAAACTCCTACCGGCCGCAAATTCTGCGCCCTTCCGGAGTCCACTGCGGCTCAGGGGCGCTCGCTCTCTGCTCCGCAGTGGTATCTTCACCTGTATGCGCTCCGGAGGAGTCGCATATAGGGGAAGAGATCGCTGACAGCACACGGGCCACGGCTGTGTCAGTCACTGTCAGCTTACTCCGGTGATTCTTGCTATAATGCACCCCTGAGGAGTCGCATGTAGCAGAAGTGGTCCCCTGATGTCGCACAGGCCCATCGTAGAGTCGCCCGAGTTGCCACAGTGACTTGAGTATAAGCCGAGGGGGGATTTTTCAGCACATTTTTTATGCTGAAAAACTCGGCTTATACTTATACTCGAGTTGACTAAAAATCTGATCTCTGATTTTGCATGACACATCTATTTTTGAAGTTATGCAATAAAAGTAATTGGACATGTTCTCTGATTTCATCAGAAGCCTCATAAGGACAGCTGGCTAAGTTTCATAAATCATTTTTTGATAGCTATTGCAGTGGACTTTTTAGACTTGAGAAATGAATAAGCGTTAATGCGTGTATTTCTGCTACATCTACAGAAAATATATTACCCACGATCAAAGCAAGAAAATGACCAAGAGGGTATGTCTAGGTTACAAACATTATTTCAGATATCAAATCGGTGATCACGATAAATGCTGGGCACCTCAGATATGTTACACTGTGTTTACTATTTACTATGAGCCTAGTTGATCTAAGTTTTTTCCAACTTTTTGAATATTAAAATGTCCATATAAATCATATAATTGGGGACAAAAACGTGTTCAGTATGTAAAAAATTAATTCTTTATAAATACTGCTTTCCATTTTCGCACATTTATGAATAATTTCATTTCTTGACATACCATAGAAATCCAGACTTCAGATTCAAACTATAGAGCACATGGTTTTATCTCAGTAGCAGAATTTTTTTTTGTTAGGCTGTGTAATTAATAATGTCACCATGGTGTGCTCATATAGTGGCCAGATACCAGTACTGCTCTGCAGGGTATAATCACACTGTAGGCCTTAGAAGAGTTAACATAGATTAGTTCAGTCCAGTGACTTACACATCCATACTCAGGAATAATGCCTCCAACTCAGTAGTGCCCTATTAGCAGCCAAGTTAGTAATGGTGCCCCCTTATTGCCCCCTACTACGTTGGATGCATGTTGCATGCGTTTTGGATGCGACAGCCACAATGCTTTTGAATGCGTCTTTCGGATCCAAAATGGATCCAAAAACAAATCCTACATGCTGTGTGAGCATACCCTAATACTTAATTGCCAATACAATCTTGTTCAACAAATAAGATCCTAAAATAATGACAAATTACTATAAGGATTCATGTTAGTATCTTAGAAACAAAAAAATCAAAATGGTTTTCCCAGAATTGACATTAATAAACAGGTGAATTTTTTTCATGGGAGGTCCCACTATTGAGATCAACACTGATCAGTAAAATGAGGGAACTGAGCTCCCATTCCTCCTCACTGTTATCATGTAATTAGGAAGTATATGAACTGAACAGGGATCAAGCTCCATTCAAATTTGATTAGACTGCTAGTTTAGTAGAAAGGCAGTTCTCTCTAAGGGTATGTTCATACGGCATCTGGAATACGTTTTTGCAATATGTAAAATGTATTACGTTAAACACATCCAAAAATGTTTTGATACGTTTTCTGGACTGCAAAAATGTATTTCTATTGTTTCTATTGGCTTTTCAATGCATAAAATGGATCAAGAATTGACATGTCAATTCTTTGAACGCATATGTTTTATGCAATGCAAAAACGTATGTGAGATACGTATGACCTGAATGATGATACGTATTTTACATTGAAATCAATGAATTACACTTGAACATTGCTAAATATGTTTTGGGGCCGTTTTTGGGTACGTAAAACGTACCCAAAACGTATTTAACAAATGCTGTATGAACATAGCCTAAGAGGCAGAGTTCTAATTAGGTAGTAACAACTGGCAGTATTAGCTGGCAGTTCTGAATACACAGTCACTTGCCCTAATTCTGGATGCACAGGTCAACACAATACCAGCATTATTCACATTGATGACATTGATGGTACTGATGTCACGGGTGTTCCTGTTGTCACAAACATCTCTTGAAACAAACATCTCAGATGTTGCTAATATCTCTCTTGCATCAGTAGTCCTCAGCTGTCTTCCCAGATGCTTTGTAACCAGGGCCACTGTTACGGCATTACAGCTGGTACTGACATACGAGGCCCGACCAGACTGTGAAACAAGAGGGGGCCCGATACCGCCAGCAGCTTCTGCCGCCAGGTACTGCCCACTTATTTCATAGGCTATCAATATAATTGATATTAGAGGACCCCTGGTCTGGACTGAGGTCCCCCACCTTCCGGACCTCAGTCTGGACCAGTGCTTCCCTAGTATCGATTATATTGATATCCTATATGTAACCCATTGTATCTTTGTTCTTTTTATTTTCTTTTTTGTCAGTATATTTATTTTTTGTATCCATAGTTTATTTGTATTGTATTGATAGAAAGTAGGGATTTTTTTGAGGGTGTATTAGTTTAGGTTCCGGTGAGGGCCGCCCTTATAGGAACGGCTACCCCAAATTTTTTTGGATAGGCAGAGTTATTTTGTAGTGATGTGTCTAGGGATTGTTAGTTAGATTTTTATCATCTCTTTATTAAAAATTATATATTATACGTACCCTAATAAAAGGTACAAATTTTTTGAGGTTTTTCTAGCTAGAGAGCTATGGAGATCATATAGGTTCTTAGCCAGCTTTCTCAGAAAGTGATACAAATGTAGCAAATGTTAACTTGACATTTCACGTGCTGTGTCACATCAAATACAATATACTTTAGTGATGTGAATCGAGATATCTTGATGTGACAATCATGTTAAAATTTGCTGTATACATAAAACTAAAATGGCTAAATAAAATAAATATTTGCAGAAAAGGACAATTCAGACAAATTGACGTCGCCGCAGCAGATTTTAGGCGCATTTGATCAGTGTAAAGTGCGCCTAAAAGTACGAAATCTGGCACCTGGTATACCTTGCAAAGTAAACTTAATACGCCTAAAAAGGCACATTACGCTATTGCAGCGGATTGCTTATCAGTGCTAGTGTATTGATTCACCTATCGAGGCACATTGCGTAACGGAGGCGCATAATGTATCATTACTAGTGTATGTAATGTGCCTTGATAGGCACATTGCTGTCACGGGGGTCGCGGGCTCCGACCCCGCGACCACCCCGCTCCTGTCCCGGGCCCGGCGCCGCTTCTCTTACCCGTCCGCGCTCCGGTGAACGCTGTCCCCGCCTGTCCCGGCCGCCGGGCGCGTGCCCTGTGCGTAAGGCGCGCGCGCGCCGGCTTCTCTAGATTTAAAGGGCCAGCGCCCCGATAATTGGTCAATTGTCGGGCGCTGGTTCTATTTAAGTGATACGCCCCCAGCACTTCCTGCCAGTCCGTTGGTGTGCTTACCGTGTGTTTAGAGAGTATCGTAGTCCTGTTCTGATTACCCATGTACCAGTCCGCCTGCTTACGTTTCCTGACCCGGCATGTTTGCCGCATGCCCTGACCTTCTGCCTGTCTGTGACCACGAACCTCTGCCGCCTACCCTGACCTCCTGCCTGTCTCCGACTACGCCTTTGGATTACGATTCTGAACACAGCTGTACCCGGCCGCCATCGCAAGTAAGACACGTCAGGGGTAACGACCTGGTAGCCTCACGCCGCAGCAAGACCAGCCCGCTTTGCGGCGGGCTCTGGTGAAAACCGGGGGCTACTTAGACTCCGTTCCCTGGCGTGGCTTAGTCATCATCGCTTGCGTTGGCCCAGCGAATCCACTCCTGCGTTACAGTACGGACTGGCCATGGATTCCACCAGGGTACCCTTGCCCGTTCTCCGGGACGTCTCGACAGCCGTCGTCCAGCAGTGCCAGCGTATCGACCAGCTCGCGGCCATGATGCAGAACCTAGCAGCCCGTCTACCACCGCCTGCGACGGCCGCTGCCCCGCCGGCACCAGTTGCTCCCGTACCTGGACCTTCTCTGCAACTGCCGCTTCCGTCACGCTATGATAGAGATCCTAGGAAATGCCGTGGCTTCATCAGTCAATGCTCCATCCACCTGGAGATTTTGGGGCACCACTTCCCCACCGAGCGGGCTAAGGTGGCCTTTGTTATTAGCCTCTTGTCGGGAGAGGCCTTGGCCTGGGCCACTCCGTTGTGGGACCGAGGAGATCCGCAGACGGCGAATCTTCAAACCTTCCTCCAGGGGTTCCGCAACGTCTTTGAGGAACCTGGCCGCACCTCCTCCGCAGCGGCGGCTTTGCTCCGTCTCCGTCAGGGCGACTCCTCTGTGGGTCACTACTCCGTGCAGTTTCGCACCCTGGCCTCTGAATTGAAGTGGAATAAAGAGGCCTTGGTGGCAACTTTCTGGCAAGGCCTCTCGGGCCATATTAAGGATGAGCTCGCTGGTCGGGATCTCCCCTCTACTCTGGATTAACTGATTCAGTTGGCCTCCCGAATAGACATTCGGTTTGCGGAGAGACAACAAGAGCTCCGTCTTCAACGGGAGGTCGCCCGCCCACGCCGGCTACCACGTTTGGCTCCCGTCTTCCAATGTTCTCCACTACCTCTATCAAGGGTTCCGGAGGACGGATCCGTTCGAATCGAAAGATCCCACTTGTCCCAGGAAGAATACTCGCAGCGTCGCCTGAGGCAGTTATGCTTCTACTGTGGCGGTTCTGGCCACTTCATTGGGGACTGTCCGGTGTGTCCGGGAAGCTCACGCACATTAGGGTTCGCAGGAGTGGCGTCCCTAGGAGTCTGTGCAGCATCTCTCCGTCTGACCATTCCCGTAGTCTGCGGGATTTCACCGGACAGCACCTTCCAGGCCACCGCCTTCCTTGATTCGGGGTCCGCAGGGAACTTTATCAGCCAGGCTCTGGTCTCCAAGTTCCGTCTCCCAGTGACCCCTTTGCAGACACCCATGTACGTCTCCTCTGTTAGTGACGAATGCCTAAGGGATGTGATTCGGTTCTGCACGGCACCTCTCTCTCTACAGATTGGTGCTCTACACAAGGAAACTCTGAAGCTGCTGGTCCTGCCTCGCTCCTCTTCCGAGATTCTCCTGGGCCTTCCATGGTTGCAACTGCATGCTCCGACCCTTGGCTGGAACACGGGCGAAATTATCCATTGGGGCTCCGCGTGCCACTCGCGCTGCCTTCCGGATCTCCGTTCTGCCCTTCGGCCCGCTCCTGTAAAGTCTTTAAAACCTCTGTCGGGCCTTCCCACTCCGTATCAGGACTTGGCCGATGTTTTTTCCGAAAAACAGGCTGAAACTCTGCCTCCGCACCGGCCATTCGATTGTCCCATTGACCTGCTACCTGGGACAACTCCTCCCCGAGGTAGAGTCTACCCTCTCTCTGTCCCGGAGACTAAGGCTATGTCCGAGTATATTCAGGAGAATCTCAGGAAGGGCTTCATACGTAATTCCTCCTCGCCCGCGGGGGCTGGATTCTACTTTGTTGAAAAGAAAGACGGTTCTCTCCGACCCTGTATCGATTATCAGGGACTTAACAAGATTACTATCAAGAATCGATACCCCCTGCCTCTGATCTCGGAGCTGTTCGATCGCTTGCGCGGCGCGAAGATTTTTCCAAGTTGGATCTGCGGGGGCATATAACCTGATTCGTATTCGTGAAGGCGACGAGTGGAAAACAGCCTTTAATACCAGAGATGGTCATTTTGAATACCTCGTCATGCCATTTGGCCTCTGCAACGCTCCGGCAGTGTTCCAGAACTTTGTTAATGAAATCTTCCGAGACCTCCTTTATGTCTGCGTGATTGTCTATCTTGACGATATCCTAATTTTCTCCCCTGTCCTGGAGACTCACCGCCTCCACGTCCGCCAGGTACTCAGACGTCTCCGTGACCACCAGCTATATGCTAAACTTGAGAAATGCCTCTTTGAACGCACCTCGTTGCCCTTCCTGGGTTACATCATTTCGGATCAGGGACTCCAAATGGACCCTTCGAAGTTGTCTGCAGTTCTACAATGGCCTCGTCCAGTGGGTCTCCGCTCCATCCAACGATTTTTGGGGTTCGCAAATTATTACAGACAATTCATCCCTCATTTTTCCACGCTCGTGGCCCCGCTGGTGGCCCTTATGAAGAAAAATGCCAATCCCAAATCATGGCCACCAGAGGCTCAAGAAGCATTTCATCGCCTCAAATCGACATTCGCTTCTGCACCAGTGCTGTCTCGCCCGGACCCGCAGCGCCCCTTTATCCTCGAGGTTGACGCCTCCTCGGTAGGTGCAGGAGCGGTTCTCCTTCAGAAGTCCTCCTCTGGAAAACTACGTACTTGCGGCTTCTTCTCCAAAACCTTCACCCCAGCCGAAAAAAATTATACTATCGGAGATCGGGAATTACTGTCAATTAAGTAAGCACTAGAAGAATGGCGGCACCTGCTGGAGGGAGCTCGTCACCGATATATTCACCGATCACAAGAATCTTCTCTACCTGCAGTCTGCCCAACGGCTGAATCCTCGGCAAGCTAGATGGTCACTCTTTTTCGCCAGATTTGATTTCCTTCTTCATTTCACCGCTGGCAAGACAATCATCAGAGCAGACGCCCTCTCTAGATCCTTGACACGGTGGGGCTGGAGCCACCTCTTCAGCATATAATTCCTCCTGAGCGTCTCCTCACGGCGGCTCCTGTGGACCTTCAACACCTGCCCCCCGGGAAGATCTACATACGTCCTGCTATGCGGCCTCGTGTCCTGAAGTGGGGACATGCCTCGCGAACTGCTGGGCACCCTGGAGTCCATAAGTCTCAGCAACTAATCTCCCGTTACTATTGGTGGCCCACTCTCGCTCGGGATGTTAGAGACTTTGTCCTGGCCTGTGTCTCCTGTACCCGTAACAAGGTCCTTCGTCTCAGACCTGCGGGTCTGCTCCTGCCTCTCCCGGTGCCAGAAAGACCTTGGTCGCATATTGCGATGGATTTTGTTACTGACCTCCCGGGCTCCTCTGGAAACACGGTCATCTGGGTAGTGGTCGACAGATTTTCTAAAATGGCCCACTTTGTTCCTCTACCCGGGTTACCCTCCGCTTCCCAGCTAGCCCAGCACTTCTTTCGTCACATCTTTCGACTAAACGGCCTCCCTTTGCATATCGTCTCAGATAGAGGGGTTCAATTTGTATCAAAATTCTGGCGGGCCCTGTGTGCTCAGTTGCAGGTCCAGTTGGACTTCTCATCCGAATATCATCCCCAAACCAATGGGCAGGTGGAGAGGGTCAACCAAATTGTAGGCACATATCTGCGACATTTTGTGTCCGCTCGCCAGGATAACTGGTCTGACCTTCTCCCCTGGGCGGAATTTTCCTATAATTCCTTAGATTCTGAGTCCGCTGGAGCCTCCCCCTTTTTTTTGTGTTTGGGCTGCATCCCCGCCCGCCTCTCCCTCTGGCCACCTCGTGTGACGTCCCTGCTGTGGATGCCCAAGTACGGGACATCAAGACACTCTGGCAAGTTACTCGACAGGCCCTTTTACGGGCCTCCTCCCGCACTAAACTTCAGGCTGATAGGCACCGGAGACCTCCTCCCGTGTTTAAGCCGGGTGATAGGGTTTGGCTTTCGGCCAAGTACATCCGCTTCAAGGTGCCCAGCTACAAGTTGGGGCCTAAGTATCTGGGTCCATTTGTGATACTCCAGCAGCTTAACCCGGTGTCTTACAAGCTTCGCTTGCCCCCCACTCTACGTGTCCCGAACGCCTCCATGTCTCTCTCTCCTCAAGCCGGTGGTGCTGAATCGCTTCTCCCGTGGATCCCGTCTCGCCTTCTCCGGTGCCAATTCTGATAACATCTTTGAGGTCAAGGAGGTGCTGGCGCAGAAGACAGTGAGGGGGAAGCGGTTCTTTCTCATTGACTGGAAGGGGTTCAGGCCGGAGGAGCGCTCGTGGGAACCTGAGGCGAACCTGTCCCCCGACCTCCTCTCTAGCTTCCAAAAAAGGAGGGGGAGACCGGCGCGGCGGCTGCGGCTGCCCGCGACCACCCCGTTCCTGTCCCGGGCCCGGCGCCGCTTCCCTTACCCGTCCGTGCTCCGGTGAACACTGTCCCTGCCTGTCCCGGCCGCCGGGCGCGTGCCCTGTGCTTTAGGCGCGCGTGCGCCGGCTTCTCTAGATTTAAAGGGCCAGCGCCCCGATAATTGGTCAATTGTCGGGCGCTGGTTCTATTTAAGTGATACGCCCCCAGCACTTCCTGCCAGTCCGTTGGTGTGCTTACCGTGTGTTTAGAGAGTATCGTAGTCCTGTTCTGATTACCCGTGTACCAGTCCGCCTGCTTACGTTTCCTGACCTTGCCTGTTTGCCGCCTGCCCTGACCGTCTGCTTGTCTCTGACCACGAACCTCTGTCACCTGCCCTGACCTCCTGCCTGTCTTCGACTACGCCTTTGGATTTCGATTCTGTACCACGCTGTACCCCAGCCGCCATCGCAAGCAAGTCACGTCAGGGGTAACGACCTGGTAGCCTCACGCCGCAGCAAGTCCATCCCACTTTGCGGCGGGCTCTGGTGAAAACTGGGGGCTACTTAGACTCCGTTCCCTGGCGTGGCTTAGTCATTATCGCTTGCGTTGGCCCAGCGAATCCACTCCTGTGTTACAATTGCGTTGTGGAGGCACACAATGTATCATTGCTACTTTATTTAATACGCCTTTTTAGGCACATTATAATGTGTTGTGCCTGGCGTATAGTGTGCCTAGTTTTGGTATATTACAATAAATTTATATCAAGAACTTGTCATCAAGTGTATTTTTGGCACAAAATGGACCAAAAAATGGCACTTGCGTATTGGGACATGTCGCCCTATATTTCTTGCTATGCAGTGAGTATATGGAGAAGCAATATCTCAGGTGTCTGATGGTTTTTGAAGAATAATATATAAGTTAACTCCAATTGTGTTTTGATGCATTGAAATATGTTGAAATGGTTTTCCAAGACTTCTAAAAAAAAGCCTCCCTGTAACCTTCCACTGTGCTAAAATAGAAAAATCTGCTCACGATGCCTGCTGGCAGATTTCTCTTCCTCTGTTCCTCTTGCTCCCACCTTCATAGGGCCCTAGTGACAAAGGCCCATGTGGCCGAAACATTTTTGGACCATGGGAATATTCTTCATACTCATGTACTTGATTTAAATGGAGTTAATATCTTTGTGAAAAATGCTTAATAAATCTTTCACGTAATACTATCTAAAGGTGTGCCGTGGATTCTCTTTACATTAAAATAGAAAATTAACCCATACTTACCTCTCCCATCACCACTGTTCCAGCGCTTCCAGAGTTCCACCCCCTGGTCCCTCATTAATGATATCATGTTCATGGATCACATGATGCTGCAGCCAATCACTGCCGTTAGTGGTCACATTTTGTATATTCAGGCATGTCACTGCTGAGGCCAGAGATTGGTTGCAGCATTAAATGATCCATCAATGAGGAACCAGAAGGGAATTACTGGAGCTCTGGCAGCGCTGAAACAGTATTGGTTCATTTTCTATTATAGCACAATGGGAAGCGGTAGGAAGGTTTTTAAGTTTTGGAAAATCCATTTAAGTTTTTAATGTCATGTAGCATTTTGCTGTTTGGATTATGTTGCAATTTTTTTGTTTACATTGTAGTGTGTAATATTGTTATATGTTGTATTATATTCAGTTGTGTTGTTCTACATTGTATTACACTCGTATGTAAACATTTTTTCTTTTACCTTATCTTGTTAATTTTATATAGCAGCAACATACTCCTTAGTGTTGTATAGAAATTGTCAAAGATTGGCATTACTTACGTTGGTCCCTAACCTTATTGGTGCTTGCAATCTAGATTCCAGATTAAAATTTAATGTATTTCTGTGTTTTAGCACCCAGAGGAAACCCATGCAAACATGATGAGAACATACAAATACTGAGTTGTGTTAAATTGAATTGAGTATTGCACTGTGCTGAGTATCAAGAAGCTAAATTCAACCATCAGATTTTGTACTGGACACTGCAGCCTGCAGTTCTTCGGTCACTCAATAAAGTTATATCATCACACGTTTTAAAGTAAGGAGATTTTTGGAAATTCTAACACATCTCTGCTGGTCTATGTGCTCGTGTGTGGTTGGTGCATAAACAATTACTGCACAAACAAACATTAGTTATAAAATAAACCTGCGCAAGGACCACCATGAAACAAGGTATTTTGGGGATTTGAGCACATAATGTAGAAAGAACACATAATATCAAGGATAAGTCACCCATCTGTGTATGGGGAAACTAGGTTCCAGCTCATCATTCTAGTATATGACATGTGTGTATACTGTATATTCCTATGTATCAGCCACCATAAATGGGCTCATACCATTTTCACACTGCTGGACCATCTCTGATAAAGCCTTGTGTGTTAAGGTAGGAATACACTGCACAGTTACACACACTGCAACCATGCTTTGTATTTCTAACCTAAGGGGGACATATATATATAAACTAAGGGCGACATGTCCCAATACGAACGCGCCATTGTTTTGGTGTATTTTGTGCCAAAAATTGTTGACGTCCTATACTCTAAATAAATGAACTGTAATACACCAAAACTAGGCGCATCATACGCCAGGCACAACACATTTGAATACGCCTAAAGTAGACGCATTAATTAAGATAGCAATGATACGCTATGCGCCTAAATTATGCAATGCACCTAGATAGGCGCATCAATTTTACAATGCAAGGTATACCACATGCCAGATTTTTGACAGGTTTGTTTTTTTGGGTGACTTTATAATGATTTAATGCACCTTAAAACTAGCGTGGCGGCGCCTCTTTTCGGACATCTCATTCTAAGTCTAAGACTTTCTTTGTTGACCATAGGAACCAATCAGAGGTCTCCTTTCATTTCAGCTAGGGCTCTGAAAAAATGTAAGGAGAGCTCTGATTGGTTGCTAGATCTAGACAGTTTTCATACATGTTCCCCTAAGTTTCCTATTTACCTCCATTCTAGTAATCAAAATGACTAGGCCAATTATAGAGATTAGCCCAATCAAAATGGCTCAACTGGATCCAAATCAGCAATAAAAACTGCTGCTACAAAGTTAAAGTCTTCTCTCCTTTACATATATAGACCCCTGTCTCCTGCAAGTCCTCCAGTTTTATCCCTTGCTATCCACAGAAATAAAATTAAGGAAAAAAATTGTAAAAAGAAGATGGAAAAAAAAGTTAAATAGAAAATGTACATAAATACAATTCATATGGATGTACGTTTTAGCCTATTATTGGTTTGCCTGCAGCCCTGACCCCTTTGAGCCCTTACAATGGGCAATGGCATTTAATACTGTCCTGCAGTGATGAGCTGCTGAGGACACCAGGTCTGTAGCTATAGCAACCAGCTCTGGCAGCCTATCAGGAGAGAATGAACAGGTCTGTAGCTATAGCAACCTGAGGTTCTGGTGTGGCACATACAAGAGTGGCCCATACAAGAGGGGATATCTAGGAATAGGTAGGACACTGTTAATGGACACTTATTGCAAAGTGACTTGTTTCTGCAAGATCTTTAATGTAAAAAGCAATCCTTGTAGTGAGACAACCCCTTTAAGGGGAATCCCTAGTCCTGGTGAGCTGATACTTGGCAACATTAAGAATTGGTTGCCCTGCAGGGGCCATGTTAAGGTGCATGAGAAGTTAAACCTGTAAGTGTGGCATATGAGGGGCGTTCATTAAAGATTTCCCTGACCCACTTCCTGTGGACTGAGAGCCATGAAACTTGGCACAGTTATTAGTCCTTCTCTACATACAGTGGGTGCCACCTAGGGACAAACACTTCTCCCATCATTTTAAGCAACTGTAAACACCTCACTTGTAGAAGTTGACAGGTTGCTCCAAAAGCCACGTTGTGAGGTCAGAGTTTCATCATCTGGAAAATGCTTGCCCTTCTAAAATAGGTTCATTGTTGGAAAGAGGTGTAAGTTCGATGGTGCGAGGTCAGGTGAATAAGGGGGATGCCACAGGCATGCTTCTATTTGGGCAACATGTGAGTTGTGAACTGGTGCATTGTCTTGCAGAAGGCGGACACCTTTGGTGAGCATGCCACGTCTCTTGGTTTTGACGGCCTCCCGAAATTTCCGCAGCAGTGAAGCATAGTATGCCCCAGTGATCATGGTACTCTTTGCTAGGAAATCCATCAATACTACTCCATGCTGGTCCCAAAATACTGTGAGCATGACCTTGCCTGCTGAGGGTTGGGCATGTGCCTTCTTTGGAGGTGGTGAGTCATGATGCTTCCATTGCATCGACTGGACTTTAGTCTCAGGATCAAAGTGATGGACCCAGCTTTCATCCTGTGTGATCAGTCTGTTGAAAAAGTCCTCCTGGTTTCCATGGCACATCGTCAATAGAGCCTGAGAGCATTAGACTCATTCCTGCTTCTGGAAAGGTGTGAGCAGCCAGGGAACCCAGCGAGTGGATACCTTATGCATGTGAAGATGGTCTTGGATGATTTTTTCCACGGACCCCACACTAATCTTGACATTTTGGGCTAGGAGGTGAATGATTTTCCAAAATAGTGACCTTCACTTGTTGGATGGTGTGTTCATCAATAGCAGAGTGGGGTCGCCCTGGAATTGGAGCTGTTTGCCCCTAAGTCTGACCAAAAATTGGCATGTAACCTATGGACCCATATCACTAGACATGTGCAGTTTCAGCATTCTATGATAATAGAAGTGGGTCAGGGGAAAACTTTAATGTAAACCCCTCATAGGTTGAGGGGGACAGTCCTGTAAAAAGTGAGCTAGGCACAGGGGACAGAAAATAAGATGATAAAGTTTGGTTCTTGTAAT
The DNA here is from genome assembly GCA_025379985.1 of Phyllomedusa bahiana. NCBI lineage: Eukaryota > Metazoa > Chordata > Amphibia > Anura > Hylidae > Phyllomedusa > Phyllomedusa bahiana. The sequence continues at coordinate 35,048 of JAODAL010001063.1, read as the reverse complement.
TGGGTTCTAGATATGCCAGGCTATCATCTAGCTATTATGGTAGATGAATTGGAAGTGGGCATTGGAAGGCTCAGTGGTGCTGTTATTATTATTATTATTATTATTATTATTATTATTATTTATTTTATGGTTACATAAATAACATTGATCAAACAATTAAAAGGTGACGATAAGTAACTAACAACTAGAACAGAGGGAGAGAGGGCCCTGCCCGTGAGGGCTTACAGTCTACAGGGAAGGAGGGAGGAGACAGAAGGTGAGGGGCAGACATGTTTGTGGAGTGGAGTAGTGCAACGTGGTTAATGTTGGTTGTAGGCAATTCTGAAGAGATAGGTTTTTAGGTTACCTTTGAGGCTAGTGAGAGTGGGGGAGAGTCTGATGTGTTGGGGCAGTGAGTTCCAGATTGTGTGGGAAGCAAAGGAGAAGTCTTGGAGACAGTTATGTGAAGAGCTGAAAAGAGGAGAGCAGAGAAGAAGGTCCTGTGAGGAGCAGAGATTGCATGAGGGGAGGTATCTAGAGATTAAGGCAGAGATGTATGGAGGGGAGAGGTTATGGAGAGCCTTGTAGGTCATGTTACTAACTTGAACTGGATTCGCTGGGCAATAAGTAGCCAGTGAAGGGATTGGCAGAGGGGAGAGGCAGAGGAGTAGCGAGGAGAGAGGTGAATCAGACGGGTAGCAGAGTTAAGGATGGTTTGGAGGGGAGTGAGGGTGCTAAACGGGAGGCCACAGAGAAGGATGTGGCAATCCTTGGAAAGAAAGCCAACAGTCAGTGTCATTGAGGTCATGGTCTGAATGATGGAAGTTTTCCCCATATGGAGTTATTGCCCTTTAAGACAGTTTATAATAGATGGACGTTGCCCCCAAAAGAAGGGTAAGTGTTAAACAAGTGTGATTCAGTATGAAGTAACAGACCAAAATAGGGCTTCTGTGGAAACAACAGGATTCCGAAACTAAACTGAGGGGATGAATAGTTTTATATCCTTGTTCATGTTATATTATTTTCTGTTGAAAAAAACATTGTGCTACCTTGTGCTTCTATGCCTCTTTTAAGAATTGCAACCACCAAGATTGTTGTAGTTTGGTCTGTACTTTGAAGTATACCAAGCACGAGGACAAAGATGTGAACTCCACATTACAAGTACAAGGGTCTAGAACAACGCATCCATTTTGAAGCTGATACTTGAAAAGGTGAACTTGCCAGACCCAACCTGCCTATGCCACAACATCTGCAGATGGGGAGGAGTGCGTAGGAGGCTATTTAACAGCCTGCCAGTAGAGGAGCCCCATTCTAATTTTGCTATAGACCCCTCCTCAGTGTACACCCCTGGCTGGGGATACAGATATAATGTATACACAGTGCAGTTGGTCTCTGAGTGACTGTAATTAGTTTGATCAAACATTATTATGTTTGAATGTGTCCTTTTCATTTCTTCTCCCTTAATGAACACACACAAACACAGCAGGGAGGGTCTGCTGCCCCAGACTCAAAACCCCATTTATGTTAGAGAAATCTTCCAAAAAGCAGCTAAAAAGTCTGATTTCCTCCCTGCGTTCATTTTCTCCGCTCCAGATCAAGAGCTGATGACTTGGGCTGTTACAAATAAACCAACACTTGCCCCGACATCTGCTCTGGATTTGGTTTTTCAGAAATGAGATATTCGTTAAGCAGAATTTCATAGCCGCTGCGTGTGGGGAGAGGCCTGATTGGTTACTCAACCTTCTTAAGACAAATTTTAAGATCCTTGTAGGAAATTGAGTGGAACAGCAAACTGACATTCACCATTAAAGTGCGGGCCTGGAGAGAAGCGCCTTCTATTTTCCTTAGTAATAGGAACATATGTGAGCGAATTCTTCATATGTAAGAACCGTAAACTGAATATTTTTGTCAAATTTCAGAAATCAAACTCAGGCCATTGTATTTTCCATATTCTTTATTGAATAAAAGTAAAATTGGAGCCACTATTTTGGAGTTGGCATTGGAAATGCTACAATCCATTACAGTGAGGGTGATGCAACCAAGTTATTCTTCTTAATGTGACTGCCCTGCAGCTACAGAAAGCCAACTCTTCCCGGGTAGCAAGCCTGGCGTTCTGCAATCACTTCCCATTTGCTCAAAATCCATTTAATTTAATTGTATAAAGTAGGACCTTAGCTTCATTCTCAACAGAATACAGTGTACAGGACTGTGTATTTGTGGGTACATTTCTTTATATGAACATACAATGCTTTGTATATGAGATAATTGTACAATGTTGTGTATATGATATCAACATACAAGGTTATGTATATGTATATACATTGTTGTGTATATGAGATCAATGTGCAATGTTTTGTGTATGAGATAAGTGTACAGTGTTGTGTATTTGAGATGAACATACAACATTGTGTATATGAAAATACATTGTTGTCTATATGAGATGAACATACCATGTTTTGTAAATTATTGTACATTAAAATATGTATGTGTATACAGCGTTTTTTATATGATTGTACAGTGCTGATTATATAAATGTAAAGTGTAGTCTACAGCAGTGGATGATGCAGTTGCATCCGGGACCATGATGTCTGAGGGACCAAAATTAGAGCACACAAGACAACACCAGTCATGAAAACACATCAGAAGACAGTCTTATAAAGGACATATGTTCGGTGGGAGCCCTGTTACAGATTTTCCTTTGGGTCAGTAAATGCAGGTTACATTTCTGGTGTACAATGCTGAGTATATACGTGTACAGTGCTGCTGTATATCTGTATGTAAAGCAGTCAGTGCCTGTTTTTACAGAACTTTATACATGTTCTTTTATGCCTATAGAAAAGAGCATCTATTTATATATGTAGTACAATGTTGAGTTTGCCACACATGGGCCAATAGCTTAGGCCAAACTATGAATCATCTCAAATATTTTATTTTCCTATGGTGACAATGAAGATTTGTGACTTGCAAGAATGACTTCTATTGCTTGGAAAATGCAACAGCATTTAAAATCCCTATCACTGGTTGTTATTGCATCTATTGCCCCCCACCTCCTGTCTCTTTCCCCCTCCTTGTAGATTGTAAGCCCTCGCGAGTAGGGTCCTCTCTCCCTCTGTCATGCCAATTGTCATTATCCATTACCACTGTACTCCTTTGACTTATGTAATGTATGTAACCCCCTCGAATGTACAACGCCCTGGAATCAATGGCGCTTTAAAATAAATAATAATAATAATAATAATAATAGTTGTAGTTTTACAAAAATTAGCCCAGAATCCTGAATCCAACTCTTAAATTACTGTTTTAATTTTTTTTTATGGAATTGTGACAGTGAATCTTTACCAAAAGACAACATAAAAGTTGTGTGGACTTTCCTGAGATTTCCTAGGTTTTAGGTCTCCATTCCATCAGTTCATGTGAATTTTGTCTAAAATTCACTTTTTGAACATCTAAACACCTCTTGTAGTTACAGTCAATTATTTAAAGTTTTCCTGACAACTCCTATGTTGACCCTCATGAATTATCCTGAGCTTACAATGTCACCAAACTTTCCATAATCTTAGTAAACAAAAACAAAAAATGGAGGGACCGGCCCAATAGTGATTCTTCCCTTGTATTCTGCATAGGTAGGAAGGAGGTGGTGGACCTAGTGCCATCTTGGATACTGTGGTTGGGATCATCGTTTAAAATCCAATTTTGATTTTTGCCATTAGGGTCATTCTTCTCTCTGTTCTGTACGTCCCTGGATGAACATTTGTTGGTCACAAAATCAACCAGCTCCACTGATCACCTGTTGTAACAAACATGTACAAAGTTTCCATGGCAAATATAAAAGTATAACAAATAAGTGCCTCTTAGGGTATGTTCACACAGCTTATATTGGGCGCATTTCGCCGTGTATTTTGCGGCGTACTGCGCTTAATACGAGGGAAAATGAGCCCCATAATTCCGGTAATCCATAGCTCTCATAGAGAACTATGGATTACGCCTACTCTCCCCGCTACAATACGATCATATTGTACGCGTGAGGAGATAAGTGACATATCAATAATTACGTGAGTACGCGCCGCGAGTAATGCATGTCTATAGGGCCAACGGGCTGCCTGACAACCGCGCCATGGTGCGTGAGCTCCCGAAACACACGATGTATTGCGGCGCGTACTGTACGCGCCGCAATATATCGTGTGAACATACCCTTAGTCATAACCTGTAAACATTATTGAAAAGCCATAAAAATACATAGCAAAGATTTATTATTGCCTTCATATTATTTTTTTCAAATAATTTTAGGAGAAGATCATCTATAGGATGAAATGATCATGAAATATTTTGTTTTCTTCTTTTTTTAGATTTGTGTAAAATTAGTTTTTGTCCAAATAAAAAAAAAAAGTCAAATCTTAAATCATAATGAAAGATTTATGGTTTGACATATTCTTGGAAAAGTAAATTTTATTAGAATTTTATATATACACATATATATATATATATATATATAATATATATATATATATATATATATACACACATATATATATATATATATACACACACATATATATATATATATATATATATATATATATATATATATGTGTACTCAAACTTACTCTTTCCAAGAATATGTCAAACCATAACTCTTTCATTATGATTTAAGATTTGAACATTAATATATATATATATATATATATATATATACTTTTTCTTTTTCTTTTCCTGAGTATGATTCCCTGGGGTTGGGTCTCAGTGGGTGGTCAAAAATTTCTTCTGTATGGATTGGGCAAAACAAGTCACATAGTAATTGTAATAAGAATATCTAATTAGATCTCAGTGAGATGGATTGATCTCATCAGGTTGAGCGAGGTGGTGTTAATTATAGTAAACATTTTACGATGGCTGAGCAACAGTCAAATTAGTCCATCAGTGGGAACATACGGTGCTCTATACTACGTCCTTATGTCTTTAATTAGCTGCTGCCGTATTTAGAAAACTCACAACGAGCCATCCTCGTAGCAGTCATTCCAAACCCTGGTGGATTTCTCTGACATGGGGGCCAAATTACTCATTATTCCTGCATGTGAGAACGCTATTTTTCACTTAAAACTAACTTTAGGCATTAGGGAAAAAAGTGCTCTTTGATCAATCATTAAATTGAAAGGATGTTTTTTTTTTTTCAAAAATATTCCTGCTGTGGAATTGGCTTGTGAAACAAGCCAGAATATTACAGAGCATGGCCTCATAGTTCAAGTTAAGGGGCTTAACAGTAAAATAATTAGCAATAGGACATTGGGATGCTTTCCCATCTCCACATGAGCATAAAATCTCACATGAACAAATTTGCCCCTGAACTTGAGAAATTCATTAAATGATGTTTAACATTTTAAACCTATTTCACAGATACAATCAAAAGTCATATATAAATTCATGACCTCATCAACATAACAATTGTTGTAAAATAAGTGATCAAATTTGTGCAGAATGTTTTTATCCACATGAACAATCTGCATCAATGAAAATGGTAAGAATCGCTTTGCCACATGATTATTTCTAGTCTTATAGGCCTCCAAGATGAACTTGACGTCAAGTGTTTCCTGATCAACTTCATAAAGTAAGCATAGTGATAGACAGATATACAGATTGACAGACAAATAGATCGCTAGATAAATAGTGTGAATCATCATGGATTAAAAAATGATCAAATCTAATTTACTTATATTATTTAGATTTTTTATTTTTTTACTCATTAATAAAAGTGAACTTACCAGTTTATTCAATTTTTTTGTTAAAATGTACAGTTTTAATTGCATTTCCTTTCAATAATTAATCTCCTCCCACAATGCATTTCACGTCTTTTCATATTAGCTTATCAGTAAGAATATAAAGTCTCATTAAAATTCTTGGCTGTCGAGCAGTAGGGGTTAATTTAAATTTAAGCCACCTGCTCCAGCAACCTTCACTGGGTCTTAAACTGTAGTTATCCCCTTACATGCAGCAGAAGGAAGGATTTTTTTTCTTTCTTAATTTATTCTCTAGTTTCAAAGTTAAGCCCAAAAATTTCTGCCATCGTCATATTATATGTTTTATGATACAGAATTAGTTACCTTTTTTGATGCACTGGAATATCCATAAACCGTAATAAAAACAAACACATCTCCACTGATATGTTTAACTTGGCGCATTGGAAAGTTCACATCTTGGGCTAATAGCTCTTTTCGATGAATCACTGACCACATGTTAATTTATCTAAAAACTTCATAAGAAACACCGAGTTTAGGAATGCGTGCAGCCCAAAATCCCACATTTCATATTTTTTATTTTGCTCTTTCTCTGATGATTTACATATTGACTGCATGATTCTCCAAGAAAGCGAATTTACCAGCTGTAGAGGAGGAAATCAAATAATTAAGTAAAATAGACAATAATATTTGTATACCTTTTATTTGTTGTTTCATGGCAAAATTCGTCCATTTTTTTTATCCAAAAAAAAAATAAAAAACCCCTTTAAGTCACCAGTGGTAACAAACAATACCTTTTTTATTTTAAGGATGAACTTTTTTTTTTTCCAAGGGGAATTATTGAATTTTATTTTGTATAGGTGTCCATTTTTACGTTTTCATATTGTATATTGTAAATATATAATGTAGACTTTCTTTCAGTAATCGAAACAGATTACTTTGGTTTCATTAGAGGTCAATTATCTTTAGTCAACCTAATATTTAGAAGTATTCAAAAAGTTAGTTTCAGACCTCGAACTTACTGTAAAAGGATAATGAAGCCATAATGTAAAATAATTATATATATATATATATATATATATATATATATATATATATATATATATATATATATACAGTTTCAACATATTCCACAGCACTTTACAATGCAAAGGGTATAGGTATAGACAAAAAACAAACTTTACATACTAAGACAGGTATTAACAGATCAAAAAAGAGGAATAAGGGCCCTGCTCGTAAGAGCTCACAATCTATGTGGGAATATGGGTGAGATGAAAGGTGAGAAGTGCTTAGTTTACAATATGGTCCAGCCATCCACTGTAAATATGGGGTAGTGCAACATTATATAATGAAATATAATAAAAAAAAGAAATATCTTATAATATAATAAGCTATAGATGCACAATTGAATATTTTGTTTTATGGCATGAACACTGAAAAAAATATGTTTAGAAATTATAAAATAAAATTAAATATTTTAGGTTAATACAAATTATGAATCATTATATTGTTATTATTATTATTAGTATTTTGAAAAGAGATGCGCTATACATTTAATATTTGTATTTAATATTTGCAACTTTAGAGTCAGGATTATCCCAATTATTGGTCTCGGGTTACTCCAGATGTAAAGAAATAAAAAATAAATAATAAAGATCCCATTATCTGTTTTGTTTTATATTTTTTGAAACATGATCTCCTCAATAATGCAAAATTATAATTTTAATGATTATATCTATAATGATGACTAAACATGTAAATTAAATAAAAAAATTAAACATGTAAATTAAATAAAAAATTAATTGTATTCAAATAGAAAGATACAAAAAAAAATGAAAAGCCTTAGTTTCCTTATTAGATTTAAAGTAATTCTTAAAATTAGTTTTGCCCAAAATATTTTTAAATAGTAACTTTTTCACTCTAATCAAATTATATTTAAATTACTAAAAAATATTAATAATATTAGTAATACAATCACATGGTCATCTGTGTGGGTGAGAAATGCCTTGTTTTACCTAGATTCGGGATTGGGGTCTACACTTTTGGCTTGTTCTTAGTAATGAACAAGATGTAACTGAAAACAAGGAAAAAAAAGTTCTCAATCATTACTATTAAAACTGAGATTACACTGCAAATATCAATAATCTTAATACTGGTAAAAACATAAAAAAAATTTTTTTATTCTGCCCAGGAGCTGCAGAAGATACCTTTTAGAGGCTAACTGAGTATATTTGATGGTGAGCTTTCGAGAGTAATCACCATCGAATATACTCAGTTAGCCTCTAAAAGGTATTGCCTGATTTCGTCACTCTTCTACCTCTTTCTATGGCTAACACGGTACAACATTATACTACCAGGAGCTGCAGAGCCATAGACTAGGGCCTCAATAGTCTTCCGTACAGCCACAGCTCTAATTGTCATGTACTGACTTGTAATTTGACTTAAGCCGTTCCCTCTTCCTTGCAATCTAGGCCACACTGAATTCTTTATCTGGTTTTAAACTCTCCTCCTGCAACATTTGGCTCTCATATGAGTTTCTCGACGTCTTTCTGTCATTGTAAAGGATTGTCTTTCCGTAGCCAGCCTTTCACTCGTGGCTCGTTACTCAGGAAAAAAATTAAAATGGACATTTTTGGCAATAAACATTACATTAAGTCTGGACATTATTGCAAACTCGTATTTGAAAACTGATATCCAGCATTTGTGTTGCATGCAAGACCCCACACGCTGCTGCCAGTAATGTAATGTAAAAGACACTGTGCTCCTTCCCAGTTCATTTAAAGGGGAAGTGCAGACTCTGGAGGAGACCCAGCTGAAAATGTTTGTATCATCTGTCAGTGTTTGTATTTATGTGTTTAGGAAACATGGGCTTTTCTGCTCTTACAGGCAGGAACTCCCCTCTTAGTGTTTATCGTCAACGTACGATGCAATCACACGCTTCATGTACACGTGTTTATTTGGGCTGTGAAAAGTTGCAAAACATCATAGAAAGTAACAATCTGTATTATTACAGATTCGGAAAATGCAAAAAATAGAGAAACCAATGTCCTTCAGCATAATAAGTCTTACAATAATTATCTACAGACTGATAGAAATAATCTTAAAGAATAAATTAAATAAAAACAAATAAATGACAAAACGATGACATGGCTGCCATGTATTCATATCCTTTCACTGTTTTTTCATCATGATTCTCATGTGATCAGATCTTTCTGGTCAGATTTTTGACATTTTTGCTTGGTAGTGCTCACAACTTTTATAGAACTCTCCACAGACTATATCAAGGGTTTTTCAGATGATATCTTTATTTTCACCTAAAAATACAACCAATATACAGATTATCTCTTGGGATGCTGACCTGAAAATGTGTTGGTAGACTCAAGAATAATTAACTTTTAAGACTGATGTTGACTGACATTTTAAAGAGATTTTTTGATTTGCTGAGTGCTGATGCTTGGCGCTATGAACCCTTCCAGTGATGGCCTAATGCTTTATTCTTCAGATAACTGACTCACTGAACAGTGGCTTAAAGAGTGACTTGGGGTTGATAACTATTGATAAAATGGCTTATTATGTTTGGTTGGTGGTAGACTTTGCATAGTCAACACTTCAGATGGCGTATTGATGAAAAACACTTGGAAAAATGAACTCTACAGATGGTGGCTTGATGACTTCTCTAGCCGATTAACTCATAAAGTTATTTGATTAGTGACTTTAGAATGACTAAATTTTGAGTCACTCATTGCCTCCCACTCAGCCAAGCAAGCATCGCTCTGCTCTGTACTGACGAGGGGCAAACACCCCGAAATGGCTGTATACAGATGGGTGATGCTGGCTTGGCTAAATATTCCTTTTGCTTTCCAAAGACCCAGTAAGTCAAAAGGAAATTGAGGATTTGTTACATCCAATAGAAGGTGCTTGAGCTTCTCAGCTACTTTCCCATAATGTGATAAATTTTGATTAGTAAGTTGATGTCTGACTTCTGAAATGATTGACTCCTATGTTAAATCTGTAACTTAATTTGACATTAAAGGGGTTGTCTCAAAATAAAGGTTAGCTTTCAACATGTAGGGAACAGTAAATTAAGACGTTTTCCAAATGTATTGCTTTGTTTATTTTTCTTTGGTGAGGAGATAAAAGTGATTTTATCATCTCTGAGTGCACTCAGGTTTCTCTAAGTTACTGACATGCTTTCCCCTGCTGTTTGTCTTTATCTGATAGCAGGGATGATGTCATCACGTAGGTCAGCAAGCAAGACTAGTGGCAGCTTGAGAGCTTGAATGTTATCTGATCTTACAAACAAAGGAAACTAATTACTTATATTTAATTTAGCTCTGAATATACTCTGCACTTAAGATAAACATCTCCTGCTCTCATGTCAGAGTAATTAGCAGATCTTTGAATACATAGCTGATACCCTAATTACCCGTAGCCTGACCAGGAAGAGACAGGTTACATGAATGAAAGCTGCTTCTGGCTCTATGAAACAGTGTGGTGAGGCAACCCCTTTAAATCAGGGACTGAAGCCAGTATCTGGCCAGGTCTTTTATGTCTTCTATTTCTGTACACCAGATCAGTGGACAATTTTATTCCTAGTATGGCACATGACTATTGTTGTCTTATGATGACTTATTATAGATTTTGAAGGAATTCCATTGTTCTTTTGTATGTAATAAAAATCGAAGTCAATGACATTTTCCTTGTTTCTGTTAAAATAGTACAGAAAAGTCATAACCAAATATTTATGGTAGAGATGGGAAGAAAGCCACCCATACAGTAGAATGACCAGACTCAGCCCTGGTAGGTTTCATTAGAAGCTTTAGACTGATGTCATACAGAAAATATGACAATAATCTACATCTTTCCTTTCTCCTCACCACGGGCATGCAGCCATTTTTAGCATTTTCTTTTTTACGGCAAAATGAAACATAAATTCCAAAAATGACATCAGTAGTAACAGAGATGTCCCGGGACTTGGAGTTGAAAAGAATTAATTGCACAAGCAATCTGGTGACCTCGCTCTGCAAAGTTTAATGAAGGCAAAGTTTGTTTATAATAAAGAAGAAGGGAGATTTTTCATTCTTCCAAATGGAACTTTGGTTGTGTAAAGAAGCATTTGCATTGGGAACACTGGTCATATAATACAGTTTAGGTATCACCAAAGATAAACATATGAGATGAGAGCTGGAGCGGAGCTGACATACCTATTTGGCTTTTCCACTTCTTTCTCATTATAGTAGAGGCTTATAAGAGTTCACTGAGATCTCTGGGACCTGGCCGTGCATTGTCTATACCTAATCTAGACTGCTATTCTATAGGTACAATGCATACATAGTTGTATAGATGATTTTATGTTTGTTCAGTCATGGTCAGTGGTCAAGTCAGCAGAGTGCAAAGGATCCTTATAACTAAATGATTTGGTCAAAGTAGAAACGATTGATGGGACCATGCTTGGCTACCAATAGTCAGGATACGTGTACCGCCAGCCGTGCTGTAGTTATGTCCCTGTGTGAGAGCATGTATGGAAACAAGACCCCTTTATCTCCCTTAAATGGGTTGTTCACTTTATTTAATTTATTTTTAGAGTACTGATAGCCTTAAAAAAAATAAAACCGGAAAAAGCTTATCTCCCCTCTCCCCTCGGTTTCAAAGCAGCCATCATTCTCCCGTTCTGCTGGTCTTCTGTTTACTTCACATTTAGTCACCATTAGGTTCATTCACTTATGGAATGTAAGGCAGTCATGTAAGGCCTTGGAACGTGACAGCTGTAGCCAATCAATGGCTGCAGCCGTGATGTCCCTTTAGGAAATAAACAGAAGACCGGTAAAGTGGGAGAATGGCAGCAGCAATGGAACCAAGGTGAGAGGGGAGGTGTGTATAAGTTTTTTCTTTCCTAAGGCTACCAAAACTCTAAAAATAAATTACTATAACAATGTGGAGACCCCCCTTTAATGAATAGGCATATTTGGATGTTAAAAGGGTGCTTCTATCCCAGACATTTATAGCATATCAATAGGTTATGCCATAAATGTCTCATAGGTATTACTTTGAAAACAGGCTCGTGAAAGAGAGTACAGAGAGTAGGTCACACTTGCACGCTATTGTCCATTCTGTTCAGTAGGCAAATCAAGTACAGCTGAGCACACCAGTAGCCTGTCACACATTTATGGTATATACTATTGATGTGTTAGAAATGTCTGAGATGAGAACACCCCTTTAAAGGTTAAGTCATATTTTTTATGTTTTCTCACATTTCTCACATTTAAAACGCTACCACTTTTTTATTCCCTCATGTAGTTGTATGAGGACTTGTTTCATATGACGAGTTGTATTTTTCAATGGTTCTATTTAATGTAGTGTTTATCTCTTATTTTTATTTTTTGGCATGCATAAAGACAGTAATACAGCCATTGTCCTTTGCATTTTCTTCTACTGTTTGCTGTGTAATAAAAATAACAAATTATTGTATATTTTACATATTAGTACAAATGTGATGATAACAGATATGTATGTTTCTTTAGATCTTGATACTATTAGAAAATGAGAGCATGTTTGATGGAAAGATGTCATTTTCCTGTTATTCATTCTTCTGATGGTAAAAAAAAACAAAACATTTCTACACAATCCATTAAGCGGTAAAAATAAAGTGAAACATTTAAAAAAACATAGGGTATATTTATTTTTTTGGGGGGTACATTTTTAATAAAAACTTTATATAAGAGATTAACAGTGAAAAAAGACAACATGAACCATCGACACCACTACTATATATCTCCCTTTTTAATTTTTTCTTTGGACAGATATCCCATGTTTATCACAGGTAGGTTAACTTTTACTCAAGGCTGTTTATTCAACCACATCTGTAGTAAGATTGTGCGAAGCATCCACTATTTTTTAAGTAAAATAATTTTCTCAGATTGGTCTTGATCTTCCTCCAACCAATTTCAAATTGTGCCCCCTTCTTCTTGTGTTTAGTTTGTTTTCCAACCAATTACACTAATGAATTATCATAATGAACATATAATATTGAACATATTTCATAATTTTCATAGGGGTTAATCGGTGGGTCAAAATCAAGCTTTCATTTGTAAAAGATATTAAATGTCTTCTTCCTGCAGCTGTGCCTTCTTTAACCACACATTCACGCTTGGCAATCCTGAGATTGTGTATTTTTCCTTCTAGCCCATGAAATACATAGCTCCATAGAGACTATGCTCCACTAGACAGCCCAAGCAGACCTCATAGAGGAAGGATTGGTTCAGGCAGTAAAGGGCCATAAAAAAATGGGAGTCTCCATTATGATTTTGTTATGTATGCCCCTGCTGAGCACAAATGCTCAAAAAGCAATACATTTGCCTTTCTGTATTTGGGACATGATTCAAGTAAAAGTTCAGCTAGTTATATCTTGGCTATTAACAGAACGCAGGCAATGTGTACAGAGAATGATCGCTTCTATCAGAGTTAATGACCTGCAAGCCCTGCCCTACCCCCCAAGAATCTCTCCTAATTACAAGTATAAAAGAAGGAAAAAGAAGAAATTCTGATGTTTTGGGCCCTGCGCCTGCACATCTGCTGAGGGGGCACATTGCCCAAAATCTCATATTTTTGGCTCTTTTGAACCCCATCGCAGCATTTAACTCTTTTGCGTATGAGATGTCTGCAAATCCCTGATTTTTCAGACCCTGCAAGTGTGTTAACACATGTTTCTTTAGGAATAAGATAACTGAAGAATGGGTTTTCATTAAAAGTAATCAGGAAAATGACACATACTCATCTTCAGGATCTAAAATCAACAACTGCAGACATCAACACCCAGTATAACTCACGTCTGACCCAGGACAAAATGCAGTGTTTACTCGCATGATGGCTTGCTGGTATCTAAGCTTAGTTATATTGTATAAGGAGCAACCCATGCCTGATCCAATTGGCAAGTTTAATCATGAAGTACGAGGGTCAACAAGAGAACAAGTGTTGTACTGGGATTTATAATCCAGTACTAGGGCATTTGGCCCTTTAATTGATGTAATCTAAGTGGCACTTAAAACATCAGCTGGGACCAAAGCTAGTTTATGCAGATCTATTATTATTTGTTATAATGCACTATTACTGCCCACAGCACTGTACAGATATTGACATTATTCACATTGTTCCCTGTCTCTATTTGGGCTCAAATTCTTAATTTAAGATTAACCTATGTTTATATTTTTTGGAGTGTGTGGAAAACCAAAGTACCTAAAAGGAAACCCACGCAAACACCGGGAGAACATACAAACTTCTTGTAGATCTTGTCCTGCACTTGGGCACTCACAGGCACTTATCTGTATATAGATGTACTGTCAGGGTGGCAGGTTCATCCATTTTTTCATGTAAACCACCCCCTATTTATGAAACATGGCTGGACCATTGTAAACTTGGCACTTCTTACCGTATGTTTCACCCATACACCCTAATAGATTGTAAGCTCTCACGAGCAGGGCCCTCACACCTTGTGTCTCATTTGTAAGTACTTTTAATGTGTAATGACTGTATGATTACCCTTGAATTTGTAAAGTGCTGCAGAATATGTTGGCGCTACAGAAATAAAGATATTATTATTATTATTATTATTTGAAGGCAGGACCCTAGTGCTGCCAGTCAACAGTGTTATCCTCAGAGCCACCATGATAACCAATGATCTGTATGACACCTACTTTGTCAGGAAATTGCATGTTCTCAGCCTCTATTTCCTGTAAACACAAGCCTAGTCTGCCTTACTACATAATCAGTCTAAGAAACATTCGGAGTATTTTAATATCCTGCTTTATCAGAATCCATGTTTCCCCATATAATAATTACTTTATATTCTTTTGCCCTCTTTGTGATACCATTGCCATTTAAAGATGAAATGTTCAGTTGAACTAGGCTCTTCCCACAAAATTATAATAATAAATATGCTGGAGGGTATCAAAATGCACATCAAGGTATTTATCCTATGGGAGGTGGGAGTATGGGCTTACTTGTATTAGTCACATGTTTATTTGGATGTTTTGTATTGCACTTGCAATAGTGGAAACATTTTCAAAAGAGCTATAACATAGAGGATTAACTTTATTCTACACCACTTGGTTTGTTTTCTAATTATCATTATTTGTGCACAGTTGAGTCACATTATTTTGACCACCGGCTAAAATCTAGAGTAACACCATATGCAGCATGTATAACAGCTTGACAGCCTGGGAGTGCCTCAATAAGGGCTTGGTAGGTTGTCACAAGTATCTGGATCCATGCTGACTACAATGTGTCCCACAGCTGCTGGAGGGTGCGTCATGGAGGATCCATAGATTGAACACGATGATCGATGTGGTCCTACAGATGCTCAGTTGGGTTCAGGTCTGGGGAATTATTGTCGCCATGGTAGTATTTGGAAGTCTTGATGGTGCTCTTCCAACCAATGTCAGACATTTCCAGCTGTGTCATGTCTCATTGTCTTGCTGGAAGATTATGTGTTCCCCAGGGAAGACAATCAGCAAGTATAGATACATGTGATATGCAAGGATGGATCCATACCCAAATTGATTGACAGTGCCTTCGATGTAGATGAGTGGGCACAAGGAATGCCATTAAAACAATCCCAAGTCCAAAGCGCTGCCACCACCGAGTTTTCTTCCAACAGTGTTTGATCTCTACAGGGTCGTCACTAGGCACAAACCTCAGATAAAACTGCTGTTGCCCTGAACCTGCAATCCTCTGGATGGACATACACTTGAATTCTACAGCAGAGTAGGGAGTGTGTTCTCCATGCCCTGTAGAGTAATCTGGTGGGTTTCAAGCATGCTTGCGGCCTACCAGGGTATATGGAACAGACAGTATGAGGATATCATGCTACCTGTGCAGGGATAGAGGGAGAAGTTAATGCTTCATCAGAGGAATGGGGTGAGATGAGCATTATTATTTTTTAACAGGGCTTATAGACCTACCTACATACTGTGGGACCCTATATGACTATAGCCTACTGGGGGTAAATATATACCTACTTCCATACTGGGGGGTTCTATATACATATAACCTACTTTTGGGGGACATATCATATACCTACCTCCATATGAGGGGTCCCTAAATACATATAACCTACCTGAGGGACATATATACCTACCTAGCTTCTGGGAGGCCCTATAAAACTACCAACCTACTGGGGGATATATATTTCTATCCAGAGCCGGTCCTAGGCTAAATTGCTCTCAGGGTGGGGTGAAGACATTTTTCACACTCCACCTTACGTTAATATGTTGTGCCACGCTGTGACACATTGCATCACCATTGACCAATGCCTGAATATACAAAAAGCTATAACACAAAATTCTACTTATAAGACTACTAAATGATAGTCATGCAATTACCAAATAACACTGCTACGCAAAATGAGAATCCTAAGGCTAATATTACAAATATCCTACTAAGACCAAATATCACCAGCACATAGTGACCGAATAATACTGCAACACTATGACCACATATCACTACGACATAGTGGCTGAATAATAGAACATAACATTACTGAATATAAACCATTATACTACAAACAAAATATCCAACATACAGTGACCATAGAGTGGTGAATACCAGTTGTACACAGGGTCTGCAGACATATATCACATAAGTGACTACAGTAAAGTTACATCCAGTGAGCCACAGGAGACTTATGAGTTGTTCTCCTCTCTGATGAATTGCTCTCTTTCTCTTTTTCTTCTCCATTTGTCTCAGAATGCCATGACATTTTCTTCAGGCCACAACTCTTTACTGTAGGATTTACAAGACAAAAGTCTTAGACTCTTAGGCTAAGTTCACACGGTTCACACGGCCCGCAATCACGTCGGCGCGTACTCCCGCAATGGGGGGGGGGGGGTGTGGCAGCCCGCCGGCCCCATAGGCTGTCATTACTCGTGGTGCGTAAGCGCGGTGAATAAATTACATGTCACTTATCTCACCGCGCGTTGTATTGTACGCCCGAGGAGAGGAGGCGTAATCCATAGCTCTCTATGAGAACTGTGGATTACCGAAATGACTGGGGTGCATTTCGCTCGTATTTGAGCGCAGTAAGCCACAAACTACGTGGCAAAATGCACCCCAATTTAAGCTGTGTGAACCACCCCATCTATAGCGACCCAAATGGTAATAATGACCCCCTTGTGTCTCTAACAGTAGAAGTGCTCCCAAATGGCTACGCTCCTATTTGTGCACCAAGTTTTAGTCTTGTTTAGTACACCAATATATGAGGTAGTTAAATCCCCCAAGATAGTATGTAGGTACACTCTGTGACAGAGCAAGTTTATGTTTTAAGTTTCTGTCACAGGATTGGTTGCAGCAGGAGGTCTGCAACATGTGTACCATTGAGTGGCCTGGTCTTGGTGCGAGAAGACAGTTTGAGGTCAGTAATGCTATATTACTGACACTTGTAGAAGCTGCTAGTATGGCTGTGATATAGCTACGTATGGGCTGGCTTCCTGGAATGGCTATAGTTATGGGTGGGAGGCCATTCCCATGTTCCAGGTCTTACCAGATCTGTAAAAGCCTTGTCCTACAGGAAGACATGGGGTATGGTCAGCTGTCTGGAGCTGGGAGTGACAGAGGAGCTGAGGAGAGACTCTTACAACGCAAGGCTTGAAAGAAGCCTATACGGTACTATGAGAATACAGTGCTGGTGGTGCTGGACAGTAGGTCCAGATCACAGTTAGTGAGGGACTCACTATGTGTGGAGTTAGTGGCCAGGTGGTCTAGGATTTGATTTGTTTTTGTTTCTGTGTTTAACTGTGCTGAAGAATAAGGCTGGCTGAGGCCAGTGTTGTACAGAATCCATGTGGTCTGTGTGACATATGCTGGAGTGCCAGTCCGCTTACCAAAAGTGGCAATCACATGAGCAAATGGTGTCCAAACATAAGTGAGGCATCACAACCCCTAAACTAGGTAAGCAGATAGGAAAACCCCCCTTTAGGTAGGTAGTCCTCAATTGGGTAGGTGTATAGCCCCCTGTAGGTAGGTAGACTTATCGGTCCCCCAATAGGTAGGTATCTAGGTCCACTATTAAGTAGATAGTTAATTATATAGGCCTTCCCAATAAGCAAGAATATAGGTTCCTAGTATGCAGTTATATAGGGCCCCCTGTAGGTAGGTGTGTAGGTATATAGGGCCCTAGGTAGGAATATAGACCCCCTCAGTCGGCAGGTAGGTATAGAGGCCCCCCAGTAGGTATGTATTTAAGTCCCCAGTAGCTAGCTAGATATACAGGCCCCTTGTAGGTAGGTATATTCCCCCCCATAGCTACATATATATATATATATATATATATATATATATATATATATATATATATATCTCCTTTAAGTAGATATATAGGGCTCCTGTAGGTAGATATGTATGCCCTCTGTCGGTAGATGTATAGGACCCATATATACAGTGTCGGACTGGGGGGTCTGGGGCCCACAGGGGAATTGATCTTGGGGGGCCCACCCTACTGTACATGAAAATATTACCGGCCTCTCGGACATAAACGCGCCCATTTTACCACATAATGCAGTGTGCAAAACAGAACTGTATGGTGTAGTACAATAGCAAGTGAGTCACACATTTGTCAGTCTAACACATCATAGACACAGGGCTAAGTAGTTCCATCCATATCCCCCTCCACCCACATACAATATCCCCCTCCACCCACATACACTATCCCCCTCCACCCACATACAATATCCCCCACCACCCACATACAATATCCCCCCCACATACTCTAACCCCCTCCACCCACATACAAAATCCCCCTCAACGTTTCCCTTGGTCACGCACCTCACTACCTTCTAAAATAAACACCAGCAAGAAAGAAAGTGTAACTCCTATCACAGGGTCAGGTGTTCCCTCACTCTTAGGCCTCGTTCACACGGCTATTCTGCCGCGGATTGGCGCCGTACTGCGCCCGGATTTGCGCTCAGTACGGCGCCAATCGCGGCAGCAATTACGGTAATCCACTGCTCTCATAGAGAACAGTGGATTCCGTCGCTCCTCCCCGCTCGCAAATCCGCCGCGGGGGAGAAAGTGACATGCACATTATTTAACGGCGCGGACGCGCCGAAACAATGCATTGTCTATGGGGCCGGAGCGCGCCCCCGCCGCGCTCCGCCCCGCCCCCGTCCCCCCCGTATTCACGGCGGATTTGTGCGCTCAATACGGCGCACAATCGCCGTGAATAAGCCGTGTGAACACAGCCTTACAATCGGGGACACATGTACGCTGCCACTATACTAATGCCAATATAACCTACAACACTGCTATATGGAGACCACATAGAGGTCAGACACCAGCTCAGGTCACATCACATTACAGTGAATACAGCACTGATCCAATATAGAAGTAAAATAACCCCTGAAATCAGGTACTCACCGGAGACGTCCTATCTGAGGAGTCGTTCTCTTCTCTTGAGTCGTTCTTTTTCCCTTCTCTTCTCCATCCGTTCCACACCGCCATGATGACTTGTCCCGGCCACAACTCATCCCTGCAGAAATTACACACAAATATCTTAGAATCCTCAATTTTCCAGCATCTCTTTATCTATTCCCACCTCTGTACAAACTACCCAGGGGTGGGAGAGCGGGTACAAGCCATAACTTAGAGGCCTAGGATCCTAAGGGGTTGGAGGGTGGGGAGAGGACTAACCCCCTGGAGATAATGCTACAACTATGGGCTGCTGCCCTCTCAATTATATTACCAGGTAGGTAGGCAAGACCCTAGGTAGGTAGGCAAATGGGCAAGACCCCAGGTAACTAGATAGGCCCTATTTAGGTAGGTAGACTCCCGCTGGATAAGTTGGAAGCCCGGCCCCAGGTAGGTGGGTGGCTACCTAGCCACGGGTGGGTAAGTAAACAGCCCCCAGTTAGATAAGCAGGCCCCAGTTAGGCAAGTTGATAGGCTACAGTTAGGTTGGTGGACCCCAGTTAGGTAGACTGTAGGTAGTTAGGGTCCCCTTTATATAGGCTTCAACCAGTTAGGGACCCCCTTTAGGTAGTATACAGGCAGTTAAAGCCTCCTTTAGGTAGTATACAGACAGGGGTCTCCTCTAGGTAGTATACAGGTAGTTAGGGGTCTCTTTTAGGTAGTATACAGGTAGTTAGGGGCCTCCTTTAGCAAGTGTGTAGGTAGTCAGGGCCCCCTTTAGGTAGTCAGGGCCCCCTTTAGGTAGCCAGGGCCCCCTTTGTTAGTCAGGGCCCCCTTTATGTAGCCAGGGGCTCCCTTTACGTAGCCAGGGCCCCGTTTGTTAGTCAGGGCCCCCTTTATGTAGTCAGGGCACCCTTTGCTAGTCAGGGCCCCCTTGGTTAGTCAGGGCCCCCTTAGTTAGTCAGGGCCCCCCTTAGTTAGCCAGGGCCCCTTTTATGTAGCCAGGGCACCCCCTTAGGTAGTCACGGCCCCCTTAGGTAGTCACGGCCTCCCTTTATGTAGCCAGGGCCCCCATAGTTAGTCACGGCCCCCCTTTATTAGTCAGGCCCCCCTTTATGTAGTCAGGGCCCCCTTAGTTAGCCAGGGCCCCCCTTTATTAGCCAGGGCCCCCCTTTAGTTAGCCAGGGCCCCTTTAGAAAAGCCAGGGCCCCCGTTAGAAAAGCCAGGGCCCCCCATCAGAGTAGCCAGGGCCCCCTTCAGACGAGCCAGGGCCCCCTTTACAGTAGCCAGGGCCCCTCTTTAGAGTAGCCAGGGCCCCCCTTTAAAGTAGCCAGGGCCCCCCTTTAGAAGTTAAGGCCCCCCTTTAGAAGTCAAGGCCCCCCTTTAGAAGTCAGGGCCCCCTTCGGTAGCCAGGGCCCCCGTTAGAGTAGTCAGGGCCCCCTTTAGCGTAGCCAGGGCCCCCCTTTAGAGTAGCCAGGGCCCCCCTTCAGAGTAGCCAGGGCCCCCCTTTAGAGTAGCCAGGGCCCCCCTTTAGTAGCCAGGGCCCCCCTTTAGAGTAGTCAGGGCCCCCCTTTAGCGTAGCCAGGGGCCCCTTTGTAGTCAGGGCCCCCTTAGGTAGCCAGGGCCCCCATAGTTAGTCAGGGCCCCCCTGTATTAGTCAGGGCCCCCCTTTATGTAGTCAGGGCCCCCTTAGTTAGCCAGGGCCCCCCTTAAGTTAGCCAGGGCCCCTTTAGAAAAGCCAGGGCCCCCCCTTTAGAGTAGCCAGGGCCCCCCTTTAGAGTAGCCAAGGCCCCCTTCAGTAGCCAGGGCCCCCTTTTAAAAGTCAAGGCCCCCCTTTAGAAGTCAGGGCCCCCCGGGAGAGTAGCCAGGGCCCCCTTCAGTAGCCAGGGCCCCCTTTAGCGTAGCCAGGGCCCCCCTTCAGAGTAGCCAGGGCCCCCGTTACAGTAGGCCGGGCCCCCCTTTAGAGTAGTCAGGGCCCCCCCTTTAGCGTAGCCAGGGGCCCCTTTAGAGTAGACAGGGCCCCTCTTTAGAGTAGCCAGGGGACCCTTAAGAGTAGGCAGGGCCCCCCTTTAGAGTAGCCCGGGGCCCCTTTAGAGTAGTCAGGGCCCCCCTTTAGCGTAGCCAGGGGCCCCTTTAGAGTAGTCAGGGCCCCCCTTTAGCGTAGCCAGGGGCCCCTTTAGAGTAGTCAGGGCCCCCCTTTAGAGTAGTCAGGGGCCCCCTTCAGTAGCCAGGGGCCCCTTTGTTGACAGGGCCCTTGTAAGTAGATTTAAAAAAAAAAAAAAAAAAAACAACAACCAGCCACTTACGTGGCTCCCGCTCCTGGCAGGTCCCGGCCGCTCCGTCCCGGGCGCCGTTAGCAGTAGGGGCCGGCGCCCGGCAGGTTGAAGGCCTAGCACGTTCAGCCTGCCGGGGAGATCAGCGGAGCGCAGCGCTAGTGGCGCTGTGCTCCGCTGACACCGCGCAGCCCCGGGAGTCGGGGACATTAGTCCCCAACTCCCGGGCCGGTCTCTGGGCGCTCGGGACGCAGGTCCCGGGCGTCCAGGGACCGGATGCGCGGACGGGCCCCGGGGACAGCGGCACTGCCTCCGGGGCCCACAGCGGCTCGGGGGGGCCCACCGGGGGATTCCCCGGTCCCCCGGCGGCCCAGTCCGAGCCTGCATATAGATAGATACACAGGGCCCCTGTAGGTAGGTGTATATGTCCCCTGGACATACAGACGCATGTAATTAGATATATTCCCCCTGTAAGTTGATATATAGGCCCCTTCTAGTTACATGTATTTGCCCCCTGTATTTAGATATATACCCACTGGTAGTACAGATCTTTGCCCCCTGTAGGTAGATATTTATGCCCCCTGTAGGTAGATATATATTCCCCCTATAGGTACAGATATATGCCTCCTGTAGGTAGAGATATATGCCTGCCGTAGGTAGATATATGCCCCCTCTAGGTACAGATATATGCCCCCTGCAGGTAGATATATGCCGGTATATGCAGGTAGATAGGTATATGCCCCTGTAGGTAGCGTGATATGCCCCCTGTAAGTAGAGTGATAAGCCCCCTCTAGGTAGATAGGCAGGTGTAAAGGTTAAAAATAAAATAAAAAAAGGTACAGTATTCACCTCTCCATGTTCCCCACTCCCCTGCTGCTAGCTACAGCGTAAGCAGCATGACATCATCATGCAACTTACATCGGCACACTTCTCTTGGCATCTTCCGGCTTAGGTTATCCAGCTTTGCAGAGGGCATTATGAGATCCTTGCATCGCACCTCCTGCAACATTGATTATACAGCGCTCATTGAGTGCTGTATATACAATCAAGAAAGCAGGGGCTGTGCCTTCTTCCTGTAGAATCAGCTGCACAGTTAGTGTGCAGCTGCTAACTCTGCGTGGCCATTTTTATAACGGCCATGCAGAGTCAGATAGTAATTGCTGGGTGGGCGAGGTAAGCGGTGACCACCTCGGTCACCTTTGCTGCGGCATTCCGGGCGAGTGCCCATCTTGCCTGCCTTAGGAATGGCCCTGTGCCTACCTATCGACTGGGGGCCCTTTATAACTACCAGCCTACGGGGGGGACATTTATCTACCTGCATACTTGGGGCTCTATAGAACTGCCAATCTACTGGGGCAACATATATATCTACCAACCTAATGGGGTGTCCTATATAAGTACCAACCTACTGGGGGGCGCTATATAACTACCAACTTACTGGGGGAAGCTATATAACTACCAACTTACTGGGGGAACCTATATAACTACCTACCTACTGTGGGGCCACTATATAACTGCTGGCTTACCGGTGGGACATATATCACCTACCTACATACTGTGGTGTTCTTTATAACTACCAACCTACTGGGGAGCTCTATATAACTACCAACCTACTGGGGGGGCCCTATATAACTACCTTTTATACCTATTCACCTACTGCGGGACCCTATATACTTACCAAACTACTGGCACCCTATACACTTACCATCCTACAATAGGGACTATATACCTACTTATCTACTGGGATAACCTATATATCTACCAAAGTGACCTATTTACCTACCTACTGGGTGCCATGTATACCTTCCTAGCAACTGAAAGTAGCGATATACTTACCTATCTACAGGGTGCCCTGTGTACCTACTTATCCAATGGTCTACATACTGAGAAGGCCTACATATCTATCTACTAAGGGTACCCATATACCTACCTACTTACTAATGGGAATTTTATACCTACTTAACTACTGAGGAGACTTATATACCTACCTACCTACTGGGGAGGGGGTTATATACCTCCCTATTTAACAGGGGCTATATAGAAACGATGGATGACTCTTCATCCCCCACAGCAGGCAGATGGATTTCCTATTATAGGAAACCGGATTGCTGTGGGGATGGGGTGTCATCAGGCTTGCTTATATAGACCCCGTAAGGTAGGGAGGTAAATAAACCACCCCAGTAGGTAGGGTAGGTATATAGATGCTGGAAAATTGAGGATTCTAAAATGTCTTTGTGGTAAATTCTGCAGAGTCGAGTTGTGGCCAGGAGATGTCATCATAGCGATATGGGCCACATGGAGAAGAAAAATGGAAAGTGAACGAGTGCCATCAGAGAAGACGTCAATTGTGAGTCACTGGATGTAACTGCAGTGTAATCACTCATATGTCTGCAGAGAGCCTGTGTATACTGGTATCTACCACTATCTCTTCACTGTATGGTAGTAATATATGTCTGCAGAGCACCTGCGTACAACTAATAGTCATATGTGGTGGTCGCATTTGGTGATGGTCTGGCAGTATTAATTGGTCCTTAATTAGTAATATCATTAGGTCTTGGTATTGTGGGATTTTTTTATAGTAACAATCATACGTATGGTATATTTGTTCCATGTATAGGTGTATTATTTAATAATTGTATGACTGTTATTTATAAGGTATCACACTATCGTACATAGCTGAGCACTTTTGAAAAAGCACATTTATTAGCGCTGATTTTTATTGTACAATATACTGCTAAGGTGATGGACAATATCTATGTGGAATATGCTTGAATTTAGTGACAGGAACATACATTTTTTCTCTGTAAAAATATATGCCGCAGTTCACGATGTGAAGGAAAAATTGCTGTGTGAACCCAGCTCTACTGAGCAAAAAGTAACACAGAGAGCCCATGCCCTAGATGTTTTAGGACCCTAGAAATGCCCCTGGGTCTCTGATGTTTCTTACCTGACACACCAACATTCATCCTCTCAACGGAGAAGACGACCTTTTGGTTCACTTACTTGCATTTTAGGCATGTGTCTGGTATCCTCCTTGTTCATTTTGGAGGTGAGCTGTTACACTGTAGCAGGGAAGTCCACCCTTGTGCACCTTTGAAGCTGATCTTCACCTTTCACATCTATGGCATGTAGTGCTTCACTGTTTCCACATCCCTTATTAGCAATGGAACCATTTATCCACTTTCACCACAGCAGCAGTGAACAGTGCACAAACTGCGCAATTTCAGAAATACTGCCCCTTCTTGGCCCGAAAGCCAATAACCATCCTTTTCTGCAACTCTGATAAATCATCACTTTTACTCATAACAACAACAAAGGATATGTGTGCAGACAGTCTATCTTATCAAACACCTTATAAACCCACCAAGCCAGTTTATCACATGTGAGTTTCATCATGGTCTACACGCTGCTGATATGAAAAGTATGAAGTGGTCAAAAATAATGTGAATCAACTATGCCGCCACTTTAGGTTGATCACAGACCACTCACCAATAACCTGGATGTCCCAAGCAAAAGAGAGAAATGCTAGGGTCACGAGATGGTTCCTGACGGCTGCAGAATTACAGTTTTTCTGTGGAACATAGAGCAGAAAGACTACAGGCAGGGCCATCTTTTTCATTTGGCACACAAGGCAGTTGCCCATGGGCCCAACAAGTAGAGAGATCCTAAGTGGTGTATTTATGTTCCAGGAATACAAGAAACATACCCTGGATTCCTTGGTTGGCATTGCTTATTTAACTGTTTGTGTATTTTTA
Organism: Phyllomedusa bahiana; assembly: GCA_025379985.1. Classification (NCBI taxonomy): domain Eukaryota; kingdom Metazoa; phylum Chordata; class Amphibia; order Anura; family Hylidae; genus Phyllomedusa; species Phyllomedusa bahiana. Next base: position 9,917 of record JAODAL010001063.1, on the reverse strand, counting down.
GGATGTGCAAACCTATAAACCATGGTGGAGAAGGGAGCCAAAGGCTTCCTGCCAAATAGTCTTGTAGACTGCAGGCTGTCAGAGTCCAGACATAAGGGGTGTGATTATAGCGGGGTGCTTGGGGTGTGAGGGGCTCATTGCAGGGCCAAGTGTGCTGTCCTGTATGTGGGCAGGGCCCACTGCATTGCAATGCCCAGGGGCCCATAATTCTGTTAAGACGGCTCTGACTACAGGGCAATGCTGATGCTCTGTCAATGGCACACTGTTTGGTGGCTAAAAATGTCTGACCCCACAGGTTCAAACAGATGGGGAGGGTATTTGAGACAATGACAAGCGGAGTTGTGGAGGGAAGATATATTTCCCCTAGAGTGCTCTCCTATGTGGCTTTGGGGAGTATGTAGACCGATGCATGCCACCGAGAGGAAAGGAAAGCCAACAGTTTTGTGTGTCAGTAACGTCAAGTTACTAACATGTTTTAGTATAAGTGGTTCTATTCCGTTTAGTCCGGGTCGGCTTTTCCTGAAGTGGTCAAAATGAAGGGTGGGTGGCCACTCCCACGTAACAGGTGAGGCTGTTATCAGGGCTATAAAGCTTGGGCCTGTAGGCCTGTGTGTGGGTTCTACTGTATACTCGGTGCCTGAGAGGAAAGAACCATTGTGAGAAAGCTTTGCTGTGAGTGCTGAGCTGTATTAAGACTAGTCAGGGAACACCGTGTCTAGTAAGTGCTCAGCCGAGCAGGTCTTTATTTCCTGTTAGCCTGAAGTTAGGCTTGTTTTGCTTTCCATTTTGCACCTGCTAAAATAAACCCAGGCAGCACCTGGGCTTGAACTTAAAGTCTCGTGTCACTGTCTTTGTCTACTGAAGCCCATGCTGCCTACCTGTTGCTGGTCCTCCTCACAATATATATGTGTGTTCCCGTCTTTGAATTATCACTTAATTGCTCCATAGCAAGTCAAGGGTTGTGTGATTATATCCATTCTTTCTTTTATCTGATTACAGTGATTGTTTGTCTATTGATCAACATCATTTTGCAGGTAATGTTTGATTTAACTGGAGCAGACAATTGTTAATTTTGGCATAGGTTGGTGTCAGTAATAGGTTTAAAGGGATTGTCCACCTCATAAGAAAATCAAAGCAGCAGCTCCTGGGGCCTTAGTAAAATTATAGAACTTGCACTCACCTTCTCCAGTCCTGGTTCCAGGGCTGCATTTCTCCAGTCATCTATTTTCATTCTCTCACTTCTGATGCCACTTCTGCAACCACTGATTAGCTGCAGCAGTCTCGTGTCACTAATTTGCATTACCAATCAGAGATGAACAGCTCCCAATGATAATATAAATTAGTTGCATGTGTCTTGGATGACTGACTACAGTGGACACATGCCTCTAATTTACATTATCGATGGGAGCTGTTCACCTGTGACTTCTCTGTTCAGAATAATAATCTTTATTTATATAGCATCATCATATTCCGCAGCACTTTACAATTTAGAGGGTATTAGTACAGACAAAAAACATACATTACACAGTAAAAAGCTACTACCAGAGCAGACAGCTGTGAGGGATCTGCTCATAAGAGCTTACAATCTATGGGAGTTCAAAAGTAACAGAATGAAAACAGAAGACTGGTGAGATGCAGCCCTGGCAACAGGAACCAGAGGAAGGTTTTTTTTTTTTTTTTACTGGGGCCATTATTTTTCTGACGACATAGACAACCCCTTTAATATTTCTACAAATTTTAAAAATACAGCACATTATTGGCATCAATTGAGGGGTTGTCCTTCTTTGGATCATTAATATCTCAGAAAACACCAGATAAAAGCTACAGAGATGTATGATATAATTAAAATAGTATGGTGTTTTTAAAATGGTGTTTTTATTTAGAACTCAGCAGGTTCATTGTATGGAATTATCACTGTACATTTAGCTTCTTACTACAGTAGACCTTCAACTCATATATTGGCTACCATTAACTTGGTCACAGAATGCCCCGTCTTCAAAACAGACTCTGCAAACCTAAATTTTCAAGAACATGTATATTCCCCAAAAATTTTGTAGACAAATTCTAATAATTAATTTTGAATCAAGTGTATATTTTAATGTTACAAATCTATAAAATCTTGTTGTTCATAACCAACAATAATTTCTAATGACAAGGCATTTTTGGCAAAGTCTTTAATGCAACTGTATTTTTCTTGAAATGTAAGCTATGGTTTAAAAATGAATAAAATCTGATCAGAGTTAATACAAAAAAAATGTAAGAAATGGTGACATTTAAATGCGTGTGCGGTAAATCTGCAAATAAATCATAGAAATCAATAAAAATTGAATTTCTTCAGACTTTTTGGCAAATACCAAGTTCATTGTTAACAAACGTAGGTGGATGATGTTTGCACAAAATGTATCCAGCGCTCATAAAGGTGAGTCTATACTGACATGGGATCAACAGTAATTATTGTTTTAAAATTAAAAACCTCTTTGTGTCTCAATTTTCTTTGATCCTGAAATAGTTAATTCACAGTTTGGCCTTAGAATTAACTTTGGCAGGAGAAGATTGGACGTTGTTTCCGTGTGGACTCAGGGAGGGGAAACTTCCGATAAGAGTTTCAAAATATTATTGTTTTTTTTATGTTTGCATCAATTTTTAGATTTCAGAAATCTCCCGAAACATTTATCACAGGAAATCTTTGATGAAAAGCTGAAAGAATCCCATAAAGAAGCCAAATTGAAGATTCCTGCATCTCGAGACCAAAAAACAAAAACATAAAAAAGTTTTTAAGGGACTGAGATGGTGAGAATAAACTCAGAGCAATGTGGTGGAATTAATTATAAATCAATTCCACAGAATTATTTGTATATGCCATCACTCATGTTACAAAATCTTTAGTAATAACAAGTGAATTGAGCCATCTGAAGATTAGGAAGGGGCCATTGCTTGCTGCTTCTATAATGGGAGTAGAAGTGATTGGAGGAAAAAGGGTGCAAAAACCTGTTAGAGTATATTTCCTAAACAACCTGTTTTTAAGGAAATTATTGAGCAACACGTACCAGAATAGCAAAAAAGAGATTGGGGTTATCCAAATGTGACCCTATAATGAGTATGTCTTGGTGGTCTTGTGGGTGTTACTGGGCTGATCATAAACAGGCTTAATTGATATTGGGAGTAATACCCATGAAAGGGTATTCTAACTCCAGGCACTTACGGCATACCCTGTTGTCCTTTAATTATGGAGAATGGGGATCTATTGACCCTGTTCACCAAATTCCAGCTACAATTCAATAAAGGCTATGGGAGTTACAGAGAAAGAAGCAAGCAGCAAACAAGATACAGATTCAACATTTTGAATACATTGTGCATTCTATCATTATTGAACATTACTTATGGTGGTTTATTCCTCCATGCCAAAAAGCGACATTTCAACCCCCTCACAGGTCCTTTGTCAAGTAGTGTTACAAGATACAATTAATCCATTAATATCAAACAAGTACATTGTGTATCAAATGATTACAAATATAAAATTAAGTGCATCATATAATAATAGGACCCAATTACCATTACTTTAAATAATCTATCTACAGTATACAGTGATAGTCAAAAATATACATAAAAGATATAAGAAATACAAAATATATCACAAGGGTAACAAGGGGGAGGAGAAAACAATCAAAACTTACAAAGCAAACAGCAGATATGTAGTTACGATAAATCCAAAGTGCAGCGTTCCCTATTTCAAACTGTGCATGACCGGAACCTATCAGCGAAGATCTATGCACACTTCCATAGTAATGAGAACCCATTGTGTAACAATCATGGATACCTAGGCGTACCTAACACAGCAAGTTGCACATACGCATTTCAGGCAATGCGTCTAACAGCTGTAGAGTGCCCAGCATACACTGATATCCTCGCAATCTTAAAGCCATTATAGAGCTGAGAAAAAGGAGAGGAAGACAATGTACCATATACTTAATTAAAAAGGGCAGAACAAGCACCAAAATCCAGCCCCCCGGGGCTTTTTCGGGGTTAGCAAAAAGGGAAAACCCCCTTGGCTAAAAAAACTCTCCAAAATATAAAAATTTTGACTCCAACACCTTAATGAATTAATTTATCAGAAAGGGACAGGTTTTGGGGGAGAATATATTGGGGTCGAGAGAGTGATGGGAAATTGCTTGGTGGGGAGTAACAGCACGTTTAGTGCCACGCTCTGCTTTTTTCAGTGATATAACTTTTGTTTTCCTTGATTTACTTTTATGCGAAGGACCACCTTAGTTCCTCTTTTCCCCATACCATTCACGATACCTCAGGGGGTAAGGTACTTTTTTCTAGGTCTATGGTAGAGCTAAGAATCATACTATTAATTTGTTTGTTGGCTTCTTGGAAAACTCTCCATTGTCATAAACCTGGGGGAGTATTTTTTGAAAAGGGTGATTTTGTAAAGACTAAATTTTTGGGTGTTGTTTTTATTTTTTGGGTAACAAAATTCCCTTTATCGCATTTTTTCAAATTTTGCCCAAAGTCTTTTTTTATTTTAAAACCACTTTTTTCCCTAAATTTTTGTGTCCCCTGAGGAAAAGGTTTAAACATTATGGGGAAACCGGTGAAACATTTTGGGGATTTTTACTTTGGGTTTTTCTAGGGCCTTTTTAGATTGGTTTCCCTGAAAAAAGGAACGCCCTTATTGGGGGGTTTTCCTGACTTGGGATAGGCTTGGGACTAGCACCAATAGGGCTTTTTTGGGTCTTCTTTGGGGGGCCATTTCCCTACTTGGTCTTTAAAGCAAACTAAAATCCCCTTTTTGAAAAACCCCTTTTATCTTTTTTGCCCTATGGGGGTTTTTAGTTTTTGTGGTATTATTTTAACTAGCATTAATAAAAGTTAAATTTTTTTTAAGACAACCCCCTCACTTTTTTTACATTTTTTTTTAATTTTCTGGGGGTTCGAATAGTGCATTTTTTGTCCGGGAAAGGGGTTTTTCTAGGGGAAGGTTGTTAAAATTTTTCTTTGGGCCATGGCAAGTTTTCAAAAGGGCCCAACCCTTTTTGGCCCCAATGGTCTTTAAAATTTTAAAGGAAACTTTTTTCTCGGAAAAAACAATTACAAAAAAAACCCCCCCCCAACATTTAAGGATTGTTTTTGGGGAGAGCCCCCCGGGAAACTTATAAAGATCAGATTGAATCCTTTTTGGGAGGTTGAAAGTTTTCAAACAATACCTCAAGAAAAACATTTTCCCCCTTGGGTTAGGGTATCATCTAATCCCCTTACATAAAAAAAAAATCGGGGAATTTTTTAAGACCAAGTGGGAAAAGAAATTTACCACTTGCTAAATTAGTTTGATGACGGTGCTTTTGAAGAGGGGAAAGAGGGAATTGGCCATTTTTAAACATAAAAGGCTTACGGGGCAAATTGAATTTAATACAAAAATTTACACGTAAACCAGAGTTTGATTTTTAAAGAAAAAAACCCTTTCCCAATTAATTTTTGGAACGGTTTCATTTCCATCAAAAAAAGATCGGAAACAAGAAAAATTTTTCGAGATTTTTAAGTTTTCCCGGGAGAAAAAGTTTACTTGTGCCTCAATAAACAAGCCAAAAGTAAAGAAGGAAAAATCCTACCATCCCTAAATCTACAGAATCTGAGGTCTCTGATCCGTTTAAGGAAAAAAAAACCCAAAGGGCCTCGAAAACCCACCCCCCGGGCTAAGGTTATAAACCCAAGGGGGGTTTCCCCCGAAAAGGTGGGGTGTGGGTTTCCCCTTTTTTTTTAGACCAAAATTTCCCCTTATTATGCAATGAGGGCGTTCCAAGACTAAAAAATACAAAACCCTTAGAATTTTTGGGAATTTTCCAAAGGGAAATCAAGATAAATTAAATTCTCTCTAGTGGGGGTTCTCACGTCTGGGAAATGGCAATTACAAAGAAGGGGTTTTTGTCCTTTGTGCCATTTTGCAGTTTTGATTTATTTACTTGGAAAAAGGACTATAAACCTATTTGCAAGAAAAAATTGCTTTGGAAAATTTTTTTTGCCATTAAAAAAATAAGAGGAATCCCAAGTTTTGGGCATCCCCAATGGATATGCTCTGGGGTTGTCGGGCCCTTCAAATTTGGACTGTTGATGGTTTCCGAAAAGGATTTGGGAAAGGGGGCCCCCTTTCACACAACTCAAATTCCCTAGTCCCAAAAAATTTGGTTCCTTTAGGGGGACTTTTCTTTTTTGTGAACGAAATTTTTAAAATTTTGTTCTGCAATTTTTTTGGGAAAACAAGCCCCAAGTTTAAATTTCTTTGGAAAAAATTTCCCCAAACTTTGAATTTTTCACCCCGGGTCCAGTTTTTTCAAAAAGCAAAGAAATTTTTTTTTAAAAAAGGGGTTTCGGGGACAAGGGGGGGAAACATTGTTGTTATGGTTTAACCCCAATATAAAAGGGTTTTGGTGTTCCCCCTTTTATTGTCGGATAAAAATTGCTATGAAAGTTTTGGCAGTGACCCTTTCGGTAAAATTAACCAAAGGGAAAATTAAAAAGCATTTTCTAATTTTAAAGCAAAAAAAAGCATTGATAGAAAAATTTTTGGTTTTGGATTTTTTGTTTCCACGAACCCCGAGTGGCAACATTCAAACCCCCTTCCCAAAGATTCAAAAAGGTTTGGGGTTCCATCGGGGTCGCCCAAATTGTCAAGGTTTGGGGGCCCCTCTGCCAAAACTGGGGTTTTTACGTTTTTTTTCCTGTGTCGCCCCGTTCGGGGAAAGGGAAAACTGCCGTTTTCGTAATGGTTTACGACTGAAATGCTTTGGCGTTTTGGGGGCCCAACGTGTTGGCCAAAAATTTTCCCCTGGTGCCCACTTTTTTGATGTCGTTTCTTTTAAACACGTCCATTCCTTTTGTTCGGGGCCCAGGAGGCAGGGGGAAAATATTTATCTTTAAAGGAGGAAATTAAAGTTTTGGGGAAAAACCCTTTTTTTGTGGCAAACCCTTTGGAATTCTTTTTTGGTAAGAAATTTACTTTCTTTTGAGGGGGAGGTCTCCACCAGTGGGGGGGGACGCCATGGGCGGGTTCCCTGTCCCCCGCTTTAGGGAAAAATCTGTATCTGGGGCTGGTGGGATTTCCTCCTAATCTTTGGGAAAACCCCCCCAGTTTTTTTTCTGATCAAATTGCACTGGGGGGCCCGCTATATAGAGGCGTGTTGGGGGGTTTGGGAATGGGTCATGGGGTTGAATTTGAACGGGATGATAAAAGAAGTCTCAATTTTTTAATTCTTTAAATTTTTAAAATTCACTTTTGAGATCGATCCGAAAATTTTCCTTTTTTTTTTTTTTTTGGGGGACTTTCGCAAAATTTAAAAATCAAAAGGGGTAAAAATTCTACCACGTTTTTCCCCGAAAAGCCCACACCCAAAACCCAACTCCTTTTTTTTAAAAGTGGGGCGCTGCCTCCTTGCCCCCTGAAAAGGGGGTTTACCAGGGGGGCCTGTATCTCCGCTTAAAGGAAAAAAATGTTTTCCCATGAGAATTTATCAAGGGGGGAGGGGGGCACTCCCCCCAGCGTTTCTTGAAAAAAAGGGAAACCCGGGACTTTGTTTAAAAAAAAGGGCCCTATAGACACGCTTTTGTCCCCCTTAGATCAATTTTTTAATCAAAAGGTAAAAACATCGGATGGGTTTTAAACCCAAAAAAGTTGAATTTTTGGGCCTTAGGGGCCCCCCCAAATTAAAATGGGAAATTTAAAGTCAGGGATATCCTCAAAACGCCTTTGGATGTTTTTAAAAAGGGGATTGATCTTTGCGATGCTATTAAACCCACTATCCTTAAAAATTTTTCATATCGCCCGAGGACGAATTTTAAAAGATTTTTAGTAAAAATGCCAAAATAGATCCCCCTCAAAAGAATGCGGGGTTTTCGGAGACCAAAGGGCCTCCCTTCACCTGTGGCAATTGTATTTTTTAAATAAATGGGAAAAGGGGCTTTGGGAATTCCCGGGAAAACCTTTAACGGGAAAATTTAGAAAATTTCCGAAAAGGGATTTCATCAATTGTCATTTTTAAATAGGGGTTTATCCCTTATCTTATGGGTTTTGTGGCAGGCTCTATGCGGTTAAAAGAAAAGGGGAAAACTACTTTTAAAAAGAGTTGGGAACATATGGGTGAGTTCGACACAGACGTGAAACATTGTCTCCGACACGGCCCACTCTCAGCATGGAGGAAAAACCCCTCTTGTCTTAAGTGGATGGGTATTGATTGTGTATACAAACGAAATAGACGTGGAGACAGAAAAAAAAGTCCCCCTCCAAAAAGGGATTTGTTTTTTTAGACCTTTTTTTGTAAAAACCCAAAAGTGCCTCTGGGACTTAAGGAGATTCTTGACTTTAGTTTGTAATTCTAAACGGGGGGCCATTTTTCCCCTTTTGAAACCAGCCCTCCTTTTGTGGGTTGAATCATTTTTCTATTAAAAAATTTCTTCAAAAATATTAGTCTAAGCCTTTTGGGGGGGGGGGAAATTTGGGGGAAAAAACTGGGTTTAAAATTTTATACCTTGTTGTTTTTTAAAAATCCCTTTTTTGCAATTTAAAATTCGCGGGTTTGGTAAGGTTTCTCCGCTTTTTTAAAACAGAAAACCCCTTCCCTACATCATAGCGGGGTTATCTTTGAAACCGCTTTTTGCGGGGTTTTTAAAAGGGAAAGCTGCTCTTTTTTTACTCTTTGAGACGAGGCCCCGTTTGGTTGACTTTGGGGTTGGCTGCAAACGAGGCCGCGTTTAAAAAAAACCCGGGGATTTTTAAGGGCCCCGGGAGTTTCTCTCTTTGGGGTTTTACACCCGTTTGCTGGGGAGTCCCGCATTCGGGCTGGGAGACGTGCGGGGAAATTCCCTTAGGTGGGGATTTAACAGCCCCGTTTATTGCCCGTTTGGGCATGTGTTTAAAGTGAAAAATAACTTTATTTTTTCCTTGATTTCCCTTTCTAGCAAAAACGGACCACCTTACTTTCCCCTCATTGTCCCCCTTTTCCATTCACTATACCTTCGGGGGGGGTGGTACTTTTTTCTGGGGCCTAGGGTTTGCAGAAAAGAATAAATTTAATTTTAAAGGTTCTGTACTGTTTGGGGCTTTTTTGGATCCCTCTCCTATTGTCATCCCCTGGGGGAGTATTCTTGATAATTTGGATATTGAAAGGGACTGAATATTGCTTTTGGGTTTTTTTAAAGGGTAACTAATTGCCTTTATCGCTTTTATTCAACTTTTGCCCTAAGTTTGTATTTTGAACACTTTTTCCCCTAAAATTTTGTGTCCCTGAGGGCCCGGCTTAACTTTTTTGGGGACCGGTCAAAAACATTTTGGGGACTATTTATGGGGTTTTCTGGGGAAACCGGGTAGATTGGGTTTCCCTGACGGGAAAACGCCTTAGGGGGGGCGATTTTCCTGACTTGGGATAGGCAGGGTAGCACCAATAGGGCTTTCTGGGGGTCTTCTATGGGGGCCCCTTCCCCTTTTTTGGTCTTTATAGCACACTATATACCTTTTGATTAGCCTTTTTTCTTTTGTCCCTTGGAGGTTTTGGGTATTTGTGGCTATTTTTTTTAAAATTTTGCATTAAAAAAAGGTTAATTTTTAAGAAAATTTCCCTCACTTTATTCATTTTTTTTAATTCTGTCGGGGGTTCGAATAGTGCATTTTTTTGGGCCAGGACGGGAAACTTTCTAGTGGTTGTTAAAAATTTATTTAAAAAAAAAAATAAAAAAAAAACAATTTACTCCAACATACTAGGAAGAAATTTTTTTCCACCTCTTCATTCCGGGTTTTAAAAAAAATTCTACAAAAAAAAAAAATTTATTTATTTTAAAAAAAAAAAAAAAAAAAATTTTTAAAAACAAAAAAATAGCTTACACTATGAAAAAATACCAATTCATACGGGTAAAAATTCAAATAATCT